>VXBJ01001579.1:32425-42902 GCA_013400055.1 Nycticryphes semicollaris
CCTTACTCAGAATAACATCTGTACTTTTTCATTGTTTGCTGAGTGACAAATTTTCAGAGACTGTTGACTCAGAGATGTAGTGCAATATTATCTAACCCCTCTGTATTTAAGATGATAAAAGCTGTTTGAAAATATAATGAAGTGGCCTCTTGTTCTGTTAAGCAGACATTCTCATCCTTATTCAAAAGATCTGTTGTTTCATTCTGTATTTTCATTCTTCCTAATTTTTTTCAAAGGGCCAACATTGAATAAAACATTTGAGGTCATTTTTTCCCTTTCTTTTCTTGTGTAAATAATCTTTTGATAACAGATGACATGGGAAAACAATTTACCTTCCTTTACTGAACAGTGACAATGTAAACAGTCTTTTGCTATAGATAGAAATATTTTAAGATAAAAAGGAACATCACAACATTTTTGTTTAAAAAATAGTTAAAGAACAATGAATGAAAAATTGAATTAGTCTAAATGTAGGACTTTATAGCCTATGTTTATAACAACATACACTGTTACCATTACCTATTTCACTCTTATTACGGATATTCTTCCACTTCACTATCAAAATTAGAAAGAATAGAGTTCCATACTCCCTTGGTCATTTTACCATTTCTGTATGCTTGTAATTAAAACCATTCCATATCAACCTTGACTTCCTGAGATTAATACCATAGCTTAACAAAATAAAAGATCTGTGTTGCTAGTAGATTTTTCATATGCTTCTACAAATAAGATTAGATGTAGCATGTAGAGGAATCTGTATGTACATGACATTTTACCAATAACTGGGTTTTTTTCATTATTTTGAAGTGTATATAAAACTCCTGCCACATTAGATCTTCTAACTCTGTTCCATATGTCATTTAAGATTTGAATTCTGCCAGTACTGAACCTACCTGACAAGAAACATAACTTCTGTTATGAAGTAACTTGTGTTTGCATACTGATCCATTTAACCTTACAAAATATCCAAGTTTAAACTGACTACATAGTAATAAATAATTTTAAACTTATATACAGTCTGAAAAAAAATCACTGACTTTTTTTCCATCAACAAGAATAGGTATATTGAGTCAGAACAAGTACTTTTATTCATACCTGTATGCAATTTCACATTCAACCCTTCAGATCACATTTAAGGTTTATAAAATATAGTAGGAAACATTTACTGCTCTGAAGACCCACAAATGACCTGGATCAAGAGCTGGAATGTACCCTCAGCAAGTTTGCTGATGATTAAAAACTGGGAGGGATGGCTGACACACCACAAGGCTGTGCCACAGTACAGCTGAGACCTAGACAGTCTGGAGAGCTGGGCAGAGAGGAACCTGATGAAATTCAGCAAGGCCAAGTGTAGTGTGCTGCAACTGGGGAAGAATAACTCCCTGCACCAGTACAGGATGGAGGGTGACTTGCTGTAGAGCAGTTCCGAGAAAAAGACCTGGGAGTCCTAGTGGACAACAGGATGACCATGAGCCAGCAATGTGCCCTTGTGGCTAAGAAGGCCAATGACATCCTGGCATGCATCAGGAAGAGCATGACCAACAGGTCAAGGAAGGTTATCCTGCCCCTCTACTCTGACTTGGTGAGGCCCTATCTGGGGTACTGTGTCCAGTTCTGAGCTCCCCAGTTAAAGAAGGACAGAGAACTGCTGGGTTACAACAGAGGGCTACAAAGATGATTAGGGGTTTAGAACAGCTCTCTTATGAATAAGGGCTGAGGGACTTGGGTTGTTTTAGTCTAAAGAAGATTGAGGGGGCATCTGATCAATACCTATAAATACTCAAAGGGTGGGTGTAAAGAAGATGGGGCTAATCTTTTTTCAGTGGTGCTCAGTGACAGGACAAGAGGTAATGGGCATAAACTTGAACAGAAGTTCCATCTGAACCTGAGGAGGAACTTCTTTACTTTGAGGTTGGCAGAGCTCTGGAACAGGCTTCCCAGAGAGGTGGTGGACTCTCCATCTCTGGAGACATTCAAAATCTGCCTGGTCACGTTCCTGTGCAACCTACTCTAGATGGATCTGCTTTGGCAGGGGGGTTGAACTAGATGATCTCCAGAGGTCCCTTGCAACCCTATACCATTCTCTGATTCTGGAATTCTGTGAAAAGATTTAAAATTATGAAAATGGAACCATATATAAATCATTTACTATCTTTCCATTAACATCAATAGTGTTCTAAACTTAAAACGTTAGTAAAGATTTGGAGTCTTGCCAACATAAACATACAATTATTAGTCCAGGTGGGAGGCATCTTTTTCTTAATTAGGAAAAGATACTTTTATTTCAAAATAAGGATGTCCGGATGAGAAACTCTTTCAGGACAATTACCACCATACAGTATATTTATATATGCCAAGAGTTCCTAAGGCACTCCCTTATAACAAATGTCACTTCATAGAAAAATCAATTCTTTTCTCTTTCTTTTAACTTTCAAAAAATTTCCAAAGTATTTCTATATGTGTCATAGGTAAAAGGTTATGAGTTGGGAAAGTTGAAATAGCCCAACATGTACGATTTTAAATGTGTACCACTCCCAAAACAATACACCACTTAAGCAAGTAGCTCACTAAGATACAGAAGATTACACATCTGTACATATATTAATGTAAAAAAAAAATCTACATTTACATTAGGTATATTTTTGAAAAAAAATGGTTGAGGACTGATAAACCTGAGGGTTTAAGCAAATCATGAACAACTGGAAAAAAATTTAATTTATTCTGTGGATATCTACTAATAAACTCATTTCTGCTCTGATGTTTGACTATATTTGCAAATTATTTTATCCAACAAAATTTGGCATACTAATCTGTATATCTGTACATGATATATAACTATCATGCTACATTTTCTTATCCTTTCTGAACCATTGAAGAAATTTTCTCAGTGATGTGAAAAAAAGTAAAAAGTTAACTGCAAAATACCTTAGCAACAAATACAAAATAGAAAAAAAATCCCTGTGTGTGCTGTTAATTGTATAGAAGTTAAACAGTTTTATGAGGAAAATTAACAATGGATTCTGAAATTCATAATGTAATTTTAGATGTTTATAACAGATCCATAACAGTAAATGCAGCTTTTCTGCATTTGTTATTCAGATGATGGTGTTGAACCTAAAACTGACTCAATTTTCCAGGATGAAGCGACAAGCTCACTCATTTGGAGAAAGAGAAAACTGTTGCAAAACAATTTCTTTTGCTTTCCCAGTTAAGCAGGGATTGAAAAACCCTTTCTGTTTTGGTACATTGTTTCTTTCATTGGCAATAGACTATAATAATATCATAATTTCATTTTATGATGGACCCAGCAGTTTCTCTCCCTAATAGCCTTCTTAGACTTTCAGTATCATTGTAATGATTGCAAAACATGGATGCCTCCTGCAGTGTTTAAAGTGGCTTCAGTGTATAACATAATACATTTTTATAAGCAAGTGACACTTTCTTATGTTTTCAGTCCTCCAAAATAGTTCAGGATATACATTGTGAGTTCAAATAAATGTGTTAACTAATAAGACTGCTGTTCGGCAAAGAAAGATTTTATTTTTTTCATCTATGAGATTCTGAGATTCTTTGTTAAACTTCTGTAGCATCTCATTGCAGTGTTCAAAGAAACTAATAAAATGTGATGAGACATAAAAAAGCGCATGAGAAAATGGGTTTAGATATTAGAGGCTTCTAAATTGCAAACACACATATGAGAGAAAAAATAAAAAAGGAATGAAAGGAGGGTTGCTTTTTCACATAGAGAGCTTCAGGTTTGCCCTCTTGAGATTCTATACCAAAATGCCAAGCCTTTCCTAGCTAAAGTGTTTCTAAACTACAGCTCATCTAATTTCTAAATTATGTTTCCTTTGTGAACTATGGTTCTGCCTCATCATGACTATAGAGGAAATATCTACGTTCCCCTAAGCTGATAGCTGTTCAGTTCTTGCGAACACAGATAATGATAGTGGGGTGCAAGTGGTCTGGCTGTCACCATCCACTTTCAATAGGGGATTGCTGTTTTCTGTTTATGGAAGCTTATACTGTCCACCATCAGTTCCTGGGAGCCAACATATCCATATTTTATGCAATCCAGTGAAAAAGAGAAAAGCAAAAAATCCAGTTCTGTCAACCTATTAAATAAATGCAGGTTTAGTAGATTTCTACGGCAAAGGGCAATTGAGCTCTTAAGGCAGGCTCCTATGGTTCATGTAAGACCTAATAAGAAACAAAGACTAGTCGATGTTTATCCAGTATAATATAAACAAATTTCATCCCAAGAATCCTTCTGAAATGAAAAAANATTATTACTTGAAGAAAAAGCAAGAAAGATCAAAAAGTTAAATGACGTGCTGTGGAAGAAAATAACAATGTTGATATGGACACTTGAATGAGTTCTTTTAGACAAGATAGCCCACTGAAGGCAATTAGAGAAGGGTGAGCACAGTAATGTAGGTAAAGAAAAAGACAATTACAAGGGCATGTATTGAGCTGTAGTTGCCATCAACTGGGTTGATGATTTACATCTATTCCTATTGTCTGAGATGCCGAATCATTATAAGATAAACTGTAACACAAATGAGAAGAACTAGAACCTGAGTATGTTTCATATATAGTGATATGGCCTTCATGTGTGTAAGGCCTTTTAAGTAGAGGATGGAGGACTAAATGTTCAGAAGGGATGGGCAAGGCAGTCCTAAATCCAAACTGTGGTAAACCAAAAATGTTAAGAATATCTATGTGATGATAAAAGGGAAGAACAAGGACATTTCAGAATTATGTCTGATGGAGACAAACAAATGAAGAGAAGTTAATTAATAAGATGTGAAAACCAGCAAAAGATAGAGACTGGTGTTAAAAATTAATCTTATTTACACATTTGTTGGGAAACACACATGTGGAGAAGTTTGCAAGATCTTTGTATGTGTTCTCTGGAGAAAAAAATAAATGAAGAAAATGACTGAGGGAAGACTTCCTTCAGCTGTGATTCTCACAAACACGGAGACTGGATTAACTCATGATAACTATAAAAAAAAGGAGAACTTGTAGGAAGGTTCTCAGGAGAAGTGAATATAAGGGGGAAAAAAGACAGTAATTCCTTAAAAAAGGTTGGCAGATCTTTAAAAAAAGTCTTATATGCTCACTATTAAATGGAAATTTTCCTAAGGCAAAAGAAGTCAGAAAGCATAGCAAGCATCCCTGCTTAATTGTTTAATGTCCTGAAATTCAAGATGGAAGCACCCAGAGAGTAAATAAAAAGACAAATTTTTAAGGACAAGTAATAAGAAGAAAGTCAGAAGCACGTAGTCCCATAATTAGAAAGGTTAAGCCTCAAAATAAGTTAAAACTAGCAGGCTACATAAAGGGCAACAGCAAACCCTTCTACAATATTAGGAGGAAAACCAAGCAAACTATCAGTCCATGTCACTATAGGATCTGGAGACTAATGAGAAATTATTTTAAAAGTCTGACGTTTTTAATGCCCTATTCTGTTTCAGTTTTCATGGAAAGGTTAACTTTAATCAAACAAGTAAATATCAATGACAGAAGGCAGTAAAAAATAAAACAGATCCAGGAAGAGTTTTGTTCTTCTCCACTTACCTGTGTCTGAGAATATTCACCCCAAATTATGTGGAGTACTGCCTGGAGCAACTTCTGATTACATTTGAGAACTCTTGGAGGTTGGCTAAGAACCTGGGACTTGGAAAAAAACAATCAAGTGTAATAATGTGGAGGAAAATAAGGTTAAAAAAATGTTCAATCGTAAATTAACTTCAGTTACCTAATTCAGGTAGTCCAAGGATTCTGCAGACTATAATTTCCATCTACACCAGTACGACAAGGAAGGTAGTTCTGTCTAAACATACTTAATTTATAAAGTAGATGGAACAAACACAGTGTGTCTTAAAAAATCGTTAATTTCTTATGTTGTATATGACACTCAGCATAGTAAGAGTTGATGTTAGTTACAGCATGATAAGACCAAGATGGCAGATTTTTTACCTTCATAATACTGGAGCTTGTTTTTTTTCTTATTCTGTTGCTTGCAATACTTTGGGTTATTAGAGCATACAAGCTAACTTCTGATTAGCCACTTCCTTGAGACATTTTTATTTTTAATGTGATTCTATGAGTAATTTCTTGACTTCCACAGAAAATGTAGTGTTTATGAACCACAGTAAAAAAGAGAGGTTATGCAAGTCAACTTCAAGGTGAACCGCTCTTGAATTAAAAAGATGACATAATTTTCAAACTTGTTTTTAAAAAATCCACTTTTGAAATATTTAAAAATAGTTAAATTGACACCAGAGAGTCTGAGCAAAGACATTTCATTAATTCATGCAGATAATAAATACTTAATGCTAAAATATATTTTGTTCTGCCAGTAAGAAAAGAATTACCCGATTTAAGTTGCTGTGATTTAATGACGTCATGTAGCATTAGAATTGTTTTTTGAAAGTTTTATTTCCATTTTTCTGAAAATACTAGATATACTCCCTGACATTTTGGATATCATAGCCCAAAATGAAATACATGACAAGGAGCAATAACTTTCTTTTGTCCTATTATCTGAGTAATTTCATATTTATTGTTCTTTCTTTTTGACAGTTGCTTACAGGAAGACAGTACATAACACATTTCTGTGTATCATACAAAATCAGTCCATGAGAACTCCATTACATTATGTTTCAGATTTCTGCTGTTTAAAATGGTCTCCAGCGAAGAGAACAAACCCTCTATCAGACATAGATTTGACTCATGCTACTCTTCTGAAAGTGGCAGTAGCTGAGTTTTTAATAGAAATTTTGTGTGATTCTATATGGGACATCATGTTTTCTTTGACACCATGAAAATTATAATGTTGGTATAATTTAAAGACAAAAATACATAAAGCAATTTTCCATATGCTGTCTCCCCCANCCATATTTCACTCAGAATGCTTTGTTAACATAAAACAAACTTTAATGTTGACAAATATTTTCATTTGTAGGCTTCTGCAGTCAAATGATACCAAATCATTAATGAACGCAAAGACTGTGTTTCAAAGCTTTGTGAGAATGTTGGCCACTAGAGAACTTAATTTTTGGCAGATGCTGAAGACTAATGATAGGCTCCCCACTACAATCAAATTCTATCATCCTCAAAAGTAAAAATGGGCACAAATTTTATTTTAATGGGTGCCAGCCACAGAAATAGCTCAAACATGAGAAGGAAAACATTTTGTATGTTTTATTTCATGAATTTAAAGCATTCTATAGACTATTTATTTTCAGGCTGCAACTTGCATTTCCACATTCAGGGACATATAAGTACTGCTGGCTTTATGCAATCAACATAGTTGTCCTTAAAACTGTATGGACTTTTATTTGCATAGTTCTTCAAAATAATGAAGAGAATGCAATTAAAATTATTCCAGAAACAAAACACAACATCAAGAAGGTTTCCAATTTAGGAAAGGTGAAGCGGGAACTTCATAACCTTTTCATAATCTGCATAAATCCCTTTAACTGAATTGAGTAGTGAGATTTTATCTGCACTCTTAAGCCATTCCCCTTGAATACAAGTACATTATCTATGAGTGTATCCTAGAATATGTCCACTGCTGCGAAGGAGCACTGGGATTAAGTCAAAGGTAGTAAGGAATGCTAATAGAAGATTGCACAGAAGAGAAACAAAAGTCATTTCATTGTAGAGTTTGAAGAACTTTTGCATATATTTTGTATTCTATGAAGCTAACAAATAGAAAATAATAATAATTTCCTTAATCAATTTGTACTCAGGTTCATTCTTAAGGCATTCCTTATTCACTGCTGCTAAGCAAACAAATAAATTCTCGCTTATACTTATCCCTAGCCCAACATCTTTCATTTTTTAACAAATATGCCAGAGTTTCTGCATTTTTAATAGTCATAGCAAAATGATTGTGTTAAATTCAACAACAGTTAAAATTGTTGATTCTGAGCTCATCCTGAGGACATTTTCCATGCGTTGGGGAATATGCAGACCCAGGTTTCCTGTGCCCATTTTAGCCTACCACCTTTCAGATCTGACTTGTGATCTCAGCTAGATATGAACTTGTAATAAATTACTGGACTTGAAAGCTGAGTCATACATCATTTGAAAAAGGAACCATTTCAAGCTATGCAATTTTGATTCAACCTATAACCTTCATGTCACTGTAATTTGCCAATGTAAATGTATGACTGGGCTGTTTTCAAATGCATTTGAAGCACAAATTGATAGAATATCTTAGAATATATGTAGGAATGGATGTCAAAGTTTTTGCATGTGGTTTTCTTAGATTTATTTGGTAGCAAACTGCTTTTAGAAACTTAATATTCAGTTAACACGATCCTTCTATATCTGCTTCTTACTTACATGCTACAGAAATTTGGTCTGAATTTACATTTTTCTCATATACAAAGTTATATAGACAAGACACTTAAAGTAAACCAGTTTATGCTTAAAGTATTTTTACACAAAAAAACAAAAACAAAAAACAAAAAAAACCACACATATCGAGACCTATTTTCTTCCAAATATTTTATAATAAAAATAAGGCAAGATGTAAATACATCTCATAAAGGATTTAGTATTTACAGCAGTGATCTGCTGACAAAGTTATGCATGTTACTATGAGTTAGAATACTAAAGGGTAAACTATAGAAGACAATGTATGCAACAGTCAAGGATTTGAAGTTAAATTATATTTTCTTCCATCCTAACAAAATGAATAAATAAAAGGATATACAAAATGCAAGGTGAATTGCTTGAAGATACGTAAACCTACCATTTACAGAGCAAACTTTAGAATTTGATGTGTCCTGTTTGTCTGTGGTAACAGATTCATGGCTTATGAGAACTGGAAATGCATAAGATGATCCATATTAACTGGTGTGTTCCAGTCCCATGACAACTACACAGGTAAACCATGATAAGGTAATTCCATGCTTCTACTCAAAGAAAAACACGATGGGAAGCGGAGAAGCAAAATAAAAAGCAAAAAATCAGGAGGGTATATCTATTGCCTATCTATATAAGGGTAATATCTATAACCCTTGAAGGTCCCACTCTCATGCCAAACTGGAGCAGAACACCCAAGAACAAATCTACATCCTACGAATGAAAAACCTATATATTGTGAGTAGGTTTAGTAGAGACTGTGCAATTTGCATGCAAAAATTTTTCCTGGCAATTCTAATGAGCAAAGTGATGACACAACTTCCTGTTTAGCTATGTGTGCACAATGCCAGCCATAATACATGATTATTGCATGTATCATATAGAATCTCCTTGACCCACACTTAAAATTACTAGCCAATATATTGTGAGGGTTTGTAATGTTTTCTGAGTAAAAACAATGAAAATAGTGTTCATAAATAACAAGATTAATATTCATACAAGTGTCACAGATCTTCTGATAAATCATGTATAAAGCATTAAATGAACACTTGCAGGACAATCTTACTAGACACACATTTAAAATAGTGTTCAATAAAGCAGAGCTTTGTGAATTTGAATTAGTTCATTTGAATCACAGCAGTGATAATATTATATCATTAAAGAAATCCTATACAGTGTACTGAAATTCATATTTCAATGATATGCATTAGAGGGAGAGATATTTTGACACAGTCATTCAGAGAAAGGTTTGACTTCTTATTATGTAAGTACACTTGATTATTGTTAGACAAAAGTAATACAAAATGAAACTATTCTTACGTCTATAAAGGCAGGAGTAATTTATTTAAAATACCTAGGTCAAGAAAGTTGAGAACATACGGTAATAAGGTTAGTTTTGAAATTAAACAATTCCACAAGGATTTAAAGAAAATTGCCTACACAGCCTAAAGGGAGAGCCTTTGTTAAAATACACATGCTCACATGTCCATATCACCTTTTGCCTGGAGCATGTATAAATTATTTTTTTCTCCAGTAAAACATTTCCTCCCTACCATTCATTGCAATTTTATATTTATGCCATCACATAAGCTTTCTCTTGTGTTCTTACTTTCACTCTTCTGATCTGACAAAATGTTCACAAATGTGGCCAGAATTGCTAATCTTCTGTTTGTGACCATGAGAATATTCAATTCAGACAATGTGAAAGTCAGAAAGAGTGGTTTCAAGCATTCCTACACCTTCTGTAAGTCAAGCCTTAGTTAAATTATTTGTGTACATAATATAATTTTACAGAAGTAGGTTTGAATGGAAACCAGAGACCTAAGACACAGTGATTAGATCTTCAATCTGTGTGCAGAAAAGTGAAAAGCTGACACTGTAATTCATAGAATCAAAGAATGGTTAGCATTGGAAGAGTCTTTAAAGATCATCTAGTTCTAAACCCCCTGCCATGGGCAGGAACACTAGACCAGGTTGTTCAAAACCCCATCCAACCTGGCCTTGAACACTCCCACGGAAGGGTCATTCATAACTTCTCTGTACAATCAATACAGAGCCTCACCACACTCACAGTAAATAATTTCTTCCTTAT
>VXBJ01001579.1:43044-53806 GCA_013400055.1 Nycticryphes semicollaris
AAGTTTTTTCTCATATTTAAGTGGAAGCTCCTATGTCCCAGATTGCACGCATTGCCCCTTGTCCAGTCATTGGCCATCACTGAGAAGAGCCTGGCTCCATCCTCCTGACACTCACCCTTTACGTATTTATAAACATTAATGAGGTCACTCCTCAGTCTCCTCTTCTCCAAGCTAAAGAGATCCAGCTCCCTCAGTCTTTCCTCATGTGGGAGATCCTCCACTCCCTTAATCACCTTTGTAGTCTTGCCCTGGACTCTCTCAAGCAGTTTCCTGTCCTTGAACTGAGCGGCCCAGAACTGGACACAATATTCCAGATGCGGTCTCACCAGAGCAGAAGAGAGGGGGAGGAGGACCTCTCTCGACCTACTAACCACCCCCCTTCTAATACACCCCAGGATGCCATTGGCCTTCTTGGCCACAAGGGCACAGTGCTGGCTCATGGTCATCCTGCAGCTTACCAAGACCCCCAAGTCCCTTTCCACTACATTGCTCTCCAACAAGTCAGTTCCCAATTTGTACTGGTACCTGCAGTTGTTCTTGCCCAGATGCAAGACTCTACACCTGTCCTTGTTATATTACATTAAATTTCTCCCTCACTAATTCTACAGCCTTTCCAGGTCTTGCTGGATGGCAACATGGCCTTCTGGCATGTCAGCCACTCCTCCCAGTTTTGTTTCATCAGCAAACTTGCTGATAGTGCACTCTATTCCCTTATCCATGTCATTGATTAATATATTGAATAATACTGGTCCCAGTACCGATCCCTGAGGGACTCCACTAGATGCAGGCCTCCAACTAGACTCCGTCCCATTGACCACAACTCTTCAGACAGTTCACAATCCACCACACAATATTATTATGATACCTCACTTTTCCTAACCTATTGTTCCTCAGCCATGGTGCCCTGTGGTATGGATTATCCCTTTAATCAGTTTGTATCAGTTTTCCTGACTGTGTCTACTTCCAGCCTCTGCCCACACCCAGTCTATTCCTACTTAGACTGGGCAGTGAAAAGACGGAAAGTCTTGACACTAAGGACTGTTCAGCAATAGACGAAACACTAGCATGTTATCAACACTGTTTTAGCCACAAATGAAGAGCACTTCACCATACAAGTTGCCATGAGGAATGCTAACTTCATCACCTCATCCCAGAAAGAACCAACAGCAACATTAAAGATGAAAAATTGAAAAACCAAAATATCCCACAGTTAGCAACTGCTTAGCACTATAAACACCTGCATGCCATACCCAGAACAATTTACCCCTTCTTTGTGTTCTACCTAGTTAATTTTTCCAGTTCAGAACCTAGAAAGAAAGTGCTACCAGCCTCTCTTCTTTGAAGTGCTTCATCTAGGAAACATCTACAAAGCATGCTGGACAGAAGAGCATAGACTGGAAAGTGTTCTGGGTTTGGCTGGGACTGAGTTAATTTTCATCACAGTAGCTACTATGGGGCTATGTCTTGGATTTGTTCTGAAAACAGTGTTGATTATACAGGGATTTTTTTCATTATTGCTGAGTAGTGCTTACACAGAGCCAAGGCCTTTTCTGATCCTCACACTGCCCTGCCAGCAAGTAAGGTGCTCCATTCTTCTGATCATTTTCGTGATCTTCCTCTGGACATGCTCCAATAGATCCATGTCTTTGCTGTGCTGAGGGCTTGGAGAGATGAATATAGTACTGTAGATGGGGTATAATTTCAGAATGGAGAAGATATGACACCATGCTCAGCAATAAAACTAGGGAGAAAGTTGGCAGGGTTGCTCAGGGACTGGATGGGCATCATTTATTTGACGGTGAGCAACTGCTACCATTTGCATCCTTTCTTTTTCTTGGGTTTTGTTTCTCTTGTTATTTTCATTTAATTGCAATCTACTCTTGTTATTATTATTTTATGTCAATTATTAAACTGTTTTTATTTCAACCCACAAGTTTTCTCACTTTTACCCTTCTGAATGTCTCCCCCTTCTAGGGCAGGCGGAGAGGGGACAGAGGCAGAAGAGTGAGCAAGAGGCTGTGTAGCGCTTAGTTGCTGGCTGGGGTTAAATCATGACAGGAGGGAACTTGCAGTCACTGAATTCAGTCTCTTCCCATCACAACCAGACACTAATCTCCATCATAAAACATTAACATCACATCATACTGTTCCATTTGGGAAGCTTTTCAAAAAGCTCTACTTTATTATAGCTAGGCTGAAAATTAAGTCTGTTATATTTGTAGGCCAAAGTATACTTACAGAAGAAAGTTTTAGTATTCCATGAAAGATTCACATAAATTTGAGCAAAGGGTCAGCAGATTATTTTAAAGGAAGAAGCAAAATATGGTGGTAATTCTGCCCCATGCAAAATCTAAGAAGATAGGACTAGCTTTCTTGGGAGAGGCGCAACCTCATCATACAACTTCATGTTCCCTCTATTCTCTCTCACATGGTCCATTTTGTATTCCTTTCTTTAGAGACACATCTTCACAAGGCTGAAATAATGAACCTGAAGAGCATTGTGTCTTTCCCTGTAATCAGCAACGCTCATTTATGAGCTGTGCATAGGATAAGTTCCTGTAAAGGTACTAGTCGGGTGGGTCCAACTCTAAGCATATGTGTTTCCCTCTGCCCAAGGGTTCATTCTTTAATTTTATTATGAGGTTAAACCAACAAGCAGAGTATGAAAAGAGCAGGGACAGAAGTTATGATGGAATTGCAGAAGGTGGAGGTTTTGTGGAATAGGATTTTGTGGCACTGCCAACAACAATGGAAATAATCAATGTTAACTTGAAGTCACATGTTGGAAGTAAAACGTGATGTGATGTTTGTTTTCCACTTGAGACAACTGTTTAGAAAACATCCCTACTTACTGTGCTGATTCAGATAAAAGCTGCTACAGACCACACAAGGCATGTGAACTAGAAGTGGGACCCACAAGACTCAGGAAAGATGCCTTGTAAGAAGCCACACTGAACAGATGATGAGAAAAGGATTTAGAGAAGACCTCAAAAAGCCTCAAAGGGAAAACTTAGATGCCTCAATCAGCTTTGGAAAAAGTCTGAAAAGGAAACAGAGTGGATGAGTTGGAGAAAGTTCTTTGAAAAATAAACACTGAGACTGAGAGAAATTAAGTAGTCCAGGGACATGTGCTCCCTTCTTCTGTGACTGCATTCTACTGAATCCAGAACAAGTTGTACAAATTAAACTGTTCTTCCTTAAAATTTCAGAACTGTAAGCAAAGTCATTGGGAACAGCGCTTTAAATATCTGGATTGCTGAATTATACTGAACATTACTATACTAAGGGAAGGAAAACAAAAAAACAACCACTCTCACTGCTTTAAAATTCTCTAAAATGAACAGGTAGATTTTTTCTTACTGAGTCTGTGTCTCTTCTTCCTGTTAAGTGGAACTAACTTTCTGAAGAAATATCAGCCTAAATTCACAAATGTACCTGCGAGGTGTTTACTGTAGTAATGAACAGGGTAGAAATGAGGGAAGTAAAAACTGTGTGTTCAAAGAAGAATTTGGAGAACCTGTAGTAAGTAAATCACAGTTTTGCGCAATAAATATAGATAAAAAGTGGAATTACTGATCATTTGCACAGAACAAATCTAGGATCGGTCAGGAGTATTTAACATCGCAAGAAATTGCTCAATTGTGCAAATATGCTACAGAGCAGTACTAGTTTCATGACTTTCCTAGTTTTTTATAATTTGACTTTTCAACCTTAACAATGTTCTTTTAATGTGTTTTTTTCATGGAGAATTATATTTATGTCAAGTTATTTAATTAAAGTAGCTACAGCCAAAGAAATACACCTCAGCCTTCCTATATGTTTTATTTATATAGACCTTGCTTAATCCCTCTGGTAGCTCAGTTTCAAATATGTATTACAGACCTGCTTTCATGAATGGATGTGTTCATAATAATACAGCCATTTGTATTCAAACTCCAGCTATCTCACCTTTAGGGACCCTTTGTCTCAGAGATTTGATTCATTATTAGTATAGCTAACAAGGTTCCAGTTTCTCAATATCAGTCTCCAATTTAGCTCTAATTTGTGATATCACCACCTTTGCTTAACCTCAGCTGCAGAGAAGTCTTCCTGATTGTATTCTAGACAGCAAAGTTGCATTAATTCCTTGATGCAGATTAAGATCAATGAAAATAAGATGTTAAAAAATCTTTTTCATCCAAAGAATTTGATATGTTCTTAGTATCAGCATCTCAGGGTGTCCTCAGGATACAAAAAAATCCCAGTTGTTCATCTCTTTGCTCCACGTAAAAGGATGCTTATACTTGAAAGATTTCATAAAAAGACTTCTATCATGAACATTTCCAGCTTTTCCAACAGCTCTGTCTCCAGAAAATGTCCAGTTAATGTCTGAGAAATAAAGGAGAATATCTTAAGCTCAGTAAGTACTCTATAGTTTTAATAAAATAAAATGCGTTTCCCAATCACATTTATATTATTGTATCATTATAGTTCATCAGCTCATTGTGTTAGAGTAATTTATGAAGACATGCAAGACTGTGAAACAATCTATCATTTCTAAGAGTCATTCAGGAGCTAATTCAGGTACTGAATCATTTCATTACATTGCAAAGTAGTCATATAGCTAACTTTTTTTTTCTTCAGATATGATTAGATTTAAGAAAGCTTTTCATTTAGCACAACAGAATAATCTAGATATGCTGAGGAAAATTTATAATTTTGCTACATTTGACTTCAATAAAATAAGTGAGATGTGCAGCTTGTATATGTATTCTTCACACAGTGGTCATCACCACTGCTCAGTGTTGTAGAATTATTTAGAATTTTTGGACCCAAACTCCATGTGAGTTTGGACTTCCTAGTCTTACTAATAATAAATATTCCACCAGACCCTCTTTCTTTGGGAGCATAAATTCATGTTAATCTGCACAAACAGGCAAAATCCTCATTTACTGAAGTTCCGTAACTTTAGCTCATGCTAATATTAAATAAAAAACCCCAACCTCTTAACAATGCTGTAAAATACATTCCCCAGAAAACACCAGAACAACTTCCTACCTGCTTTAACAGTTCTTGACAAGTTATAGTATATCTTCCTTTCTTACTTTTGGCCCAGAGGCTTCTAGGGCTAGAGTGTAAACTGTTTACGCATTTGGTTGACGTATAAATGGTAAGTACAAAAATGCAGTCAACGGCTTTCATACAAGGCCCTGGGTAGGGGGACTTTTTGGTTTCTGACTGAAGTCACTGCCTACAACGGAATCATAGCTTAAAGGCAGATACTAGTAGCGAGCTGAAAGGCCTTTAACTTTGTTTCAGGGTTGACGCTTACAAAAACCAAAGGAGTATTTCAGACACAGTTATATAAATATAATCTCTGAATTATGTAAAAAGACAGTCACTGATGATAAACGGTACTGTAGAAAGTTTCATACCTCTTTTTCCACACTACTGTAAGTTGCAAACTCACATACATTTATGACCATATCTTAAGCTCTGTATTAAGAAAACCGTCTACCATCTAGAGTTCACTACTTTGCAAGACAAGCTAAAATATTATCCTAACTTTGATAACTTCCTGAGAGCACCTATTATATGGTATTTATCAAATCATGTATATTTTTTCACAAAACAATGCAGTTTCCAGTGTTGATTCTTCTCTTCTGTTCTTCGTGTCCAAGCCAAAATAGAGCTATAAACTTAAAGCCAAAACTGCATTATTTCAAAAACAGACAGAAGGGGTGAGACTAAAATATTACGTAGGAAAAGTAAAGCACATGTGTGTAATCAAAGTGATTGGAACTAGAAACATCTGAATTCACAGAGGTACAGCTAACTGATGAAGAACAGTTCTTGTAGTATTTTCTGGCTTTCAGGTATGTTTATAAATAGTACAATAGCTCCCATTTATATACTTTTCCACATTATTCTCTCTAAATTAAATAAAATAATCTTTTGGCTCAGAAAAACTCAAAGATATTAAATTGAAGCAAAAGAAAGTTGCCAATCACACTAAAAAAAAATCAAAAGTAAAGCTTCTCAGGTTTTAAGACCTCACTGGACATTCAGAGAATTTTATTTTATTGGATCTAGTGGCTGACTTTCAATAGATCTACAGGTTGTACTTTAACAGCAAATGACACACCATCAACAGCATATTTCTAACAATGTCTGTTAGTGTTTGCTTCTTTACCATTTGTTTGCAACCTTTTTCTGAATATTTTACAATTTCATTCTTTATCTTCAGAATTTTAATTAAGAAATCGAATTAGCAAGAGCCAATTTCAATGCCTAAAACATGCATCAGATCTATTCCAATTTTTCATATTAAGTTATAAAACAATTTAAATGCAAAAAGAAAGTGTTTCTGAGACTATTATTGAACTCTCTTCATAGTCTTTCTTAATGATACAATGTTAGAAATACATGGGGGGAAAGAGCTGTAACTTTTCAAAGATCCACATATTCATTTAGCCATCTGAAATCCTTATTACATAAAATTAAAAAAAACCCAGAACTGGATTCTGAGCAATATTGCTTAAATGTGTGATTTTACTTCTTCAGCAATCCTTTTTTTTCTCCATATTTTCAACTTCTTTCTTTAGGAATGGGTACACTTTCAAATTATCTATGTTGCCTCCCATCAAAGATTAACTATCACCCACATCACAGTCATCGATAGATACTAATTGTTTCTATTTATCTGCCTCCAGGACCTTAGATATCTAACTGGGATGAATGTAATGCCCTTGTACTAGAAATAAATAAGAAACTGGAAATAAAATATTTATGTAAGAAAGAACCTATTACACAATGTATTATTTTTTGAAACATAAATATAATCTGTACTCTACTGTGGAAATAAACCAACAGACTATCTCCATGCTTTTCAATATTTATTTCAATAGTAATAGTAAAAGCAATACTTTGGAAAAAAAAATCAGGTAAGTCAATGATTTTTTTCCTAGGATATGAAGAAGATATAAGTAATATCACTTATGTATCAGAAGATTTCTATCAGTTCTTGGAGCTTTCACTGTCTCTTTCTCCTACTTCCACCAACAAAATTTGTTGGTCTACTGTTCCCAAAAGATGCAGAAAGAGTATTTTCAAAACCTTTTTTAAATAGTCTAGAAGAAAACATCATTAATTTCTGTAAAATATTACTGTTGTTATAGAGAATTTAGTGTCTCGGGAAGACATATTGAAAGTTGCAATTGAAGTGATTTCATTAAACACATTCAGCCCATTACATTGTTCAATTCTGCATTAAAATCATTAGTATCTTAAATATAGCAGGAAAGATACTTGGCAAGTAGTGACTGTTGGAAACATAAAATAGACATACATTTTTCTTTACCAAAAACAGATATGCACATGCATATATTGAATATATAAATTTGTATAAATAAACCTATTCTATCTTCTTATACAATTATGTAAGAAGGGAGTTTCATGTGCTTTCACCACCACTGTTATTTAGCAGCTGAACATCCTCCACTGTAAATCCAAAATCTCATTCTGTTATGACTTTTTCAAGCACTTAAGAAAAACTGGCCTCAAACTTACTTACATGATCGACTGAAATAGATTAGTTGACTATTATAAGGAAAATGTGGTTTCTAAAAATGTTCTTCTACCATGAAAAATTATAGCAATTGTACAAAGAATGAACTGGACATAAACAGGACTGGAAATATAAATTGTTCCCCTGTGAGCTCTCTAAATTCCCTGACCAAACACTATACAATTAAATAGCAAGCAATTTATTTTTACATTAATTTAGTCAATCACGATCTATAGAGAATTACAAAGGAAAATTTTAGGACAAATTCTCCATATTCTCGTTGAGCAGCAGCCCAGCATTGTTCCATTAGCTACAGTGAAGCTAGACCAGACAAGATCAGGCATCAGAATGAGGCTCAAAAATTTTGAACACTGACAGAAATTGCACTATGAACTTTTTAATTTATATCATAATTTCACTAGAAATTATGCAGGGGTTGTTTCCTCAAGTAATTATTTCAGCAAAAATGGTCCTGTTCTTCCCCTGATACAAATACACAACTTTGGCATCAGATCAAATGTTTCACACCTTGCTCACATAAACTGTCAGAGAAATTCTTCACAGCAAGAGGTGATACTGGCTTGCTCACAGAGATGGTTTCTAAAACAGCTGAAAATCTCATCCTTTTCTTTTTTTGTTTATTACTTCTTATAAAAAGGTAGAAGAACACAGTACTTGAAATCAAAAGTAAAAAGTTGAACACCGTTGTGTTCAACAAAGAAAACTACTCAAAGATGTAAAAATGCGGGATATGTACAAATATTTTTGAAACAGAAAGAAAACCACGTTGGTTTTGTCCATAATCAGGAGAGTAGGCATACACAGTTCAACCAGGAAATCAGGGCCAAAGATTGTATCTTGCAATTCAATCATTACGGCTGAAGAAGACCAACATATCACAGAAACAGAAGGAACTCTGTGAGGTCACTTGTTTCACCTCTTTGCTCTCAGGTACTACACCTAGATGATCCTGACAGACTGTCATTTATCATCACATTTTCTTCAACAAAGAGGAATATGCATTATTCATTACACAGTAATATAAGAAGGTACCATACTCCAGACAGTGAATTCTCATCAAATTCTATTTCTCTGCATTCAGCACTTCTTTAAGACAAGCCGTTAGTTGTCTGCCTTTTTCATACACATGAGCTTTTTGTGCTGATTAATTACTCTCATGACCTAATTTTTAATTCAGAACCTTATTTTGCTCTATTTATGCATGTTAAATAGAAGTACTAACATTTGGTTTTAATTGGATTCATTGTTAATCAAGATTCGAATCCAAAATTCCCTGCAGTCAGTCAAAGGGAGTCCTTCAGACTTCACCTCAGTAGTCTTTGCCAAGTTACCATGCAGCTTCAAGTCCTTTCTAAGCAAACCAAGCAGTGACTTTTTGTTCTAAAGATGAACATGGGTAGAGTTTGTCAAAAATGTTCAGGAAACTATGAAAAGTATCTCAAAAATAGGTACACATCAAAACCACATTGAAATAAGTAGTTAAGTATTCTAAGAGATGGGATAGTTGTGTCAAGAAAAAAAAGCTGGATCCACACACATGAATAAAAAAAACAGAGTATTCCCTTCAACAGTGTCTAGGGGTATCATATTCTGCGCCTCTGCCCTCAAGATGTACAGAAAGTAAGAGCTGAGTTCTTCAGATGTGGATCATATTAGTCAAGTGCAGACAGTCAAAAGATTAAGTACTGTCTGGAAGTGCCTGTTTCTATATATATAGATGGACTTGTAGGGTGAGTACTTCAAATGTATGTGTCCTCATCTACTAGTGCCTATCAACTTGGTTACATGAATCCAGACTTAACTAAGCTTTCTTGCCACTTCTAATGGATTATTCAGCCACAGGAGAAGAGAACACTTAGACATAAGAGGTTTTCATTTGTTGGAGTGTTTTTGCCAAAGCAATTATATTTTACATAAAAGGCAAAGGTAAAGGAAGATTAATTCCTACCCTGGTCTAAGACTGGTTCTCCTGTAAAATGGAGCATTTATAAGTTAGTGACTCTGTGGACTATTGACTTCTTTATACAAAGTAGGTTAATGTCAGCAGGGTATTTCCCCTCCTCCAGCAGTCTGCTGCCTGGTGGTTAAGGAAATGTTTCTGAGGCACAAATATAAGTTCAAAAACCTTTCACACAAGGAAAACATTTAAACACAGATTTCTGAGATCTTTGGTGAGTGCTGAGCTATGTCATACAGGATCATACCACCATTTATTTTGCCTACCTTAGTCTGCAATTATATGAATCAGCAGTACTCAGTATGGGCCCTGATGGAATGCACCTGCAAGTGTTGAGGTAACTCAAGATGTTATTGTGAAGCCACTCTCCATCATCTTTGAAAAGTCATGGAGAGCAGGATTGGTGCCTGAGGACTGGAGAAAGGCTCATGTCACGACAGTCCTCAAAAAGGGCAAGAAGGAGGATCCAGTAAATTGTAGGGAATCAACTTCACCTCCATCCCTGGAAAGGTTATGGAACACCTCAATCTGGATGTCATCTTTAAGCATGTAGAATTGAAAAAAAAAGGTCATTGAGAGTGGTCAAAAAAAGTCATTGAGAGTGGTCAGCACAGATACATCAAGCGGAAATCATGCTTGACTAATCTGTTAGCCTTCTATAATAAGAAAACTGGCTGTGTGGATAAGGGGAGCGCAATGGGTGTTGTCTACTTCGACAAGGCTTTTGTCACTGTCTCCCACAACATCCTCATGGGTACGCTTAGGAAGTGCAGGTTAGATAAGAGGACAGTGGGGTGGATTGAGATCTGGCTGAGTGGCAGAGCTCAGAGGGTTGTGACTAGCACTGCAGAGTCCAGTTGGAGGGTTGTAACTAGTCGTGTTCCCCAGGGATCAGTACTGAGGCTAGTCTTGTTCAATATATTTATTAACGACCTGGATGAGGGGTCAAAGTTTACCCTCAGCAAGTTTGCTGATGATACAAAACTGGGACAAGTGGCTGACACAGCAGAAGGCTGTGCTGCCATTCAATGAGACCTAGACGGGTGGTGAGGAACCTGATGAGATTCAACAAACACAGGTATATGGTCCTGCACTTACATACTTTGGTACAGGTTAGGGGCTGACCTGCTGGAGAGCAGCTCTGTGGAAAAAGACCTGGGAGCCCTGGTAGACAAGAAGTTGACCATGAGATGCTGTGTGCCTTTGTGGCCAAGAAGGCCAATTGTCTCCTACTGTGA
>VXBJ01001579.1:68501-93630 GCA_013400055.1 Nycticryphes semicollaris
ATCCAGCCTGTTCAGATCCCTCTGCAAAGCCTTTCTACTCTCAAGCAGATCAACACTCCCACCTAACTTGGTGTCATCTGCAAACTTACTGAGGGTGCACTCGATCCCTTCATCCAGATCATTGATAAAGATGTTAAAGAGTACCAACTCCAATAACAAGCCCTGGGGACACCACTCATGACCGACCAGCAATTGATTTTAACTCCATGCACCACCACTGGGTCCAGCCCTTCATCCAGTTTTTAACCCAGTGGAGAGTAGTCCCACCCAAGCCATGGGCATCTATTTTCTCCAGGAGGATACTGTGAGAAACCATGTCAAAGGCCTCACTAAAGTCCAGGTAAATAACATCCATAGCCTTTTCCTCATACACCAAGCAGGGTCACTTTGTCATAGAAGGAGATCAGGTTTGTCAAGCAGGACCTGCCTCTCATGAACCCATACTGGCTGGGTCTGATCACCTGTGTATCCTTCATGCGCCACCTAATGGCACTCAGGATGGTCTGTTCCATGACTTTCCCAGGCACCAAGATCTGAATGATGGGCCTGTAGTTCCCCGGATCATCTTTCTGACCCTTCTTGTGGATGGGCATCATGTTTGCTAGACATTAGTCAGCTGGGGCTTCTGCACACTTTTTTTCACATTCTGTCTCTGAGGTCTTGATCTCAATTTAATTCAGGCAATGAAGTACAGCTATCAAGAAGACAACTGATGTTGCTTTGCTAGGTGTGTTGTTCCTTTACTATCTAATTTGCAGAACTGGCATCAGTGTGACAGAAACTGCACTGATGACTTCCAAAAACCCACAAAATAGCTAGAGTTGCATAATTCCCTTCACCACAATCACAGTCCCTGGAGAACAAGCCTTCCTAGTCTTGCTGTAAAAATCCTGACTTTGCGCTTCCATTCATCCATCATGCCTGCAACTGCACTCGTGGGACTATGAGAATTACTGGAAACAATTTCTGCCTGAACACCGTGTCTATTGCGGTTCCTTTGGAAGGAAAGCTAAGCAAGTGAGTTCAGAAAGAATCAGCAAAAAACAATGCCCTTCTCACCCAGAGGTAGGAAGAGTCAATGAAAGTCAGAGGGAGATCAAGAAAAGCGTTGTGGAGTCCCTAGGAACAGCTGCAAGCAGGAGATTGAGCAAGATAAATACAAGGACAAGAGAAATATGTACTGACCACAGGAAAGAAGGTACTGCTACTGCAGAAAACCGTCATCGGTGTGTGACAATAGACTGCTTTGGCCTGCATATCTGATCAAGACTGGGGAACATTTTCATCCTGTAATGAGTCTTAAACTTTGGGAACTACACTGTATTCACCTTTATGGAAACTGAAGGGCCTCCTGCCAAACCAAATCTCATTTTAACACTGTGGAGTGTAAGATACCCATGAGCAATGTATCATTTGGGATAACAGCCAGCTTTCAGCATTTACATAGATATTTTTATATTCAGTTTTAGTCTGTCTTACTAACAAGAAATACACACTTTATAAAAGTGTGTATAGAAGTGTGTATTTATATAGTTGTAAGAATCTAATAAGTTTGCAGATGTAAAGGAATTAGGAACTATGTCACTTAGACTTCAAAGCATCTACCATTTCTGATTTTATTTCAGCAAAATTGTTTACTGATAAATTAAGAGTGCTTTTTAAAGTCAATATCTGCCTTGAGAAATAATAGATGTCTCTGAAGAGCAGTCTTATCATATGTATAAGGATCCATGAAGAGCAATACTATATGACTTCTTTTCGCACTGACATGTTTCTTTGAGTTAAGATAAGGCTATAATTTTAGCAGCACCTAAAACTACAGCAATTACTGTAAATAATTTTCAAAGTCCCTTTGTATATAGATGTCATATTCACAATGAGGTGCACAGCAATGTTAATAGCTCTCTAAAATTCAGCATACTTAGCTTTGAAAATGTTATCTGCTATACCTTTTCTTGTCCAAGTTTCAAGTTCCATGAATCTACTCCACACTTCCTTACTTTAACTTGCTTTAACACTGTGGTTTTTTCTGCTGGTTGGACACTCCAGAACAGAACATTCCTTCTGGACCTAGACAAACAATAGATTACCATTTTGGGTGTTTTGTAATTGTTGAATATGATATGTAAAATTGAATAGACTTATAAAACTCATACCTAAAATTATGACTCTAATTGGACCCAAAACAACTTAGAAATTATCCTTAAAAAAATGCTGAGAGACTATTAAAAAAGGCAGGTAAAACTTGAAGAGGAAAAGAGTATAAAGAGAGAGGAAAATCAGTCAATAGAGAATCCAGAGAGCACTTTCCAAAAGGGCTCAAACACAAAAATCCTGTGTGCTATTGTAATATGAAACTTTAGTGATTCAATGTAATAACTGGAGATGCAGGAGTCTCTTTTTATTACGAAGGATGTTTATGTGAAGAGCAAAATAGACAAGAGAAAAGAACGGCTAAAGAATACTTGATGGGCACTTTAATCTTCTATTAATATGCAAATTTTGTTCTTTAGGACCCTAGAAAGAGATACGGTTTTTTTCATAGGCTATTTGAAAAGTATCTTACCCTCCCAAAGGTCCTTCTTGTACGAATCCAAGTGAAACACTGTATTTATGCTAATTCCCCAGATACTCCTGGATGCACCATTTTCTTTTTGAAATTACGTGGAGTTTATTGAACCACATTTGTAAAACATTCCACAGCTGATTTCATTCTAAAGATCTCCTTTAATAAAGCTGAATCCCCTGTTGATCTGTGTCATGTGAGAATGTTAAGAAAATTATCTTCAACCACAAATGAAGAAATGGAAAAGTCTGCATGAAAATTTAGATATGAACCTCTGACCTAAAATGGATAATTTTGTCTTCATAATCAACCTCAGTCACATATGCACAAATAATGTTTGAAATTACACAGGAAAGTGTAATTTCCGGAAACGCACAAAAATATTTGAAATAGGACTTTCTTTACTAAATGCCACTCTTCAGAGCAAAAGCGGTATTAGTGAAGGAACAACATCTTTATTTGTATATATTCAAGAATGCATTTCCTGATTTGCTTTATACTCAGTCGTAAGCACTACACCCTCAAGCTGGCAAAAATGCTGCCACGCTTCTGTGTATTTTTAAAACTGTTGCAGTGGGGAAAACACTCCCCAGCTGGATGGAGACTGAAGTGGCCTTTACTCTTGTGTGAGAGCAACACTCCCTTGGCTAGAAAAAAATGGGTTTTGGTTCTGGTTCCTTATCAGTATTCCTCAATGGGTAGTTAATTTACTCATGCACAAATGCAACTGTAATGGCCACATTCGGCCACAGTATCTGTCCATTTCCTCTCAAGAGCTTCCTGCCCCTAGAACAGGAGGAACTAAACTGGACAAAGTCCATATCTTGAGCTGTTGCTCTCTGGATTTGATATATTTAGTTAACCTGGGCTCAGTTTGTGACTGAAACCCCAAAGCCTCATAAACTATACCACTTAAGAACTATTTGGGGATGGTAAACTAGGCAAATGAACAGGACAGACTGTTAGGTTATGCTGGTCTGCATGCCCATATCTATAGATATTCATAACAAAGCACCTCTGTCCTGCTCAACCAGAGAGGGTAGCAGGATGTGGCCATTGCTGCGGTTTGAATTCATGTGAGTGCTCAGTGTGTATGCCTGTGATATGGGTGGCTAGACATGAATACCTGTATATGTGGTCTGTGTGCACACACCTAGCAGGAAGACTAGCAACCTCACTGTTAATTTGACCTGGGGCCATGGAGCTGTGGTAACCCATCTATTTTGGACTGATGGATCAGGCAAAATATAATTTCACCTAAAACAGACAAGTGAGAATACTTCTCTGCATCTCAAGTTGCTATATATGACCTACCATTGCACTATGAACCAAATCCAGAATAAGAAACCACCTATTTCTCTATTAAGAGATAGAGAAAACAGGCAATGAGAAAAATTTAATTTCATAGGTGCTGCAACCAAGGTGTATTAGCATGTCTTGTAGAAAATTATGCTAACACACCCAGGTTTGTTTCACTGTCCAGATGGACTGTCCTGTCTGAACTATCTCCAGGTGCAGAGAAGACCATGACTGATCCCAGTTCCTCAGCACTCTCCCCAGCACATGTCATATGGGAAATGCAAGGCTTGCAGGGGCACAAACCTTAGAACAGAGACATGTTTATGCTTCCCACAAAACTCTTTGGGCTTGGTACCTGCAACCAGCAAGAGAGCAGAAGAGGCAAACTAGTCAAAAATGTTCAAAATCCCTCTTATAAATCTGAGACATCTAGATATCAGTGTTTTATGTTATAGTAAAAAGAAAATAAGATGACTCTTTACACTGAAGCACACAGAGATGCTGTAGTGAGTGTAATCAAAGTAGTTAAGGTTCACCAGCTTGAACTGAGCTCTTTAGTGCTGTAGTTAAACATACCCACATTAGTTCACTCATAGACAGCTCATGTAGGTCAACATCCTTAAATACAAACACAATAGCACCCACTGACACATACAATGTGGTAGTAAATCAAGTTTTAGAAATAAGAGCTTAGAAAAAACTTGAAATCAAGCAGAATGTCAAGGAATCATCAGGATCTAAATTACCCGAAAGGTTTTATAGCAAAAGTGTGTGTTTTAAAATAGAAAACAAAATAAATTATCTTTATGGTAAAAACTGAGCCATAGCAAAGACTAAATGACCTTCAAGTTCTCAAAAAATCAGCCTTACAAAGTCAGTTCTTCCAAATGACAAAAATATTACCCCATAAACAGTTGGCAGAAACAATTAACAAGAAAATCTGAATTATATAAAGTTTCAGTCAAGCATGTACTTCTGGATTTTTCTCTCCACTAATGTAAATCAAGTTAGTAATTTCTAACAAATTGAAGGCAGTTTTAACTCCATTAATTCCCACCCTCCCCATCTGTGGGTGTGTATATATGAATAAATCAGCTTGGGAAAAAAAAAGTTTGTTGTCAAAACGACATTTTTTTCGTTACTTATATATGAACCAACTTAATAGCAATGTATTCATGTTATGGGTCGTAAGCAATTTTAAAAATAGTCTTTACACCCAACCCTACTCACTAGCTTACTGTCCTAGTTTCAGCTTGGAAAGAGTTAATTTAATTATCTTTTTAGTGACTGCCGTGAAAGCAATGTGAATAATACCTATTGGGTTTAGTTGTTTCTAAGTGATGTTTACATTATTGAAGGACTTTTTTCAGCTTCCCATAGAAGCTCTGGAACGTGCCAATTCACCAGATGGTGAGAATGAGCTGTGTCATTATTATTATTATTCCACTTCTTATTTTTCCTTTTCTGTTATTGTTTTTATTAAACTGTCTTTATCTCAACTCACTAGTGTTTTTTCTGCCTTACCCCTCCTTTTTTTTTCCTTTTTTAGAAGTCAGGGGAGGTGGGGAGGAGGAGGCAAGTGGGGGGTTGAGTGAGCAGCTGTGTCATTCAAGTTCCTGGTTAGATTTAAACCACAACACTTCTCTAACAGTCAGAGTACAAATGTATGGACTAAGAAAATATTTCAAATTCCACTCTAAATTTTGTGCATGTGTACCCAACTCCCAATAGTTGTTTTCCAGTTAACAGAAAATCACTGAGAAGTAGATTGCCATATAGTGAAAATATAAAATAGGATTCCTATCTTAATTTCAAGACTGCTCACAATATAGGTAATCATACAACAAAGAGATGTAGGCAAAAGATAAGGATGCTTTTACATAATGGGACTTCTGATCTTGCATATGCTTTTATATGTCCTTAATATTTAACTAAGTATTCTACTAAATCAGGAAGATTACATGCTTGTATAATGCAGCCTGTGTTACACGTCTTCAGCTTCCAGTCAGGTTCCAGCCACAGAGTCTTAGGTGTTAGATTAACCTGAGATTTTGTTAACTACACATTTTGGTGCTTTTATCTGGAAATCACATTACCCTGGACATCAAACAAAACAAAAAAAAATGGTTTGTGCAAACAGACTCTCTACTGTGGAGTTCAGTGGCGTGAAGGATTTCATTTTGCTTTTACCGAATAAAGAACTGTATTTGACTAAGACCCTGAAGATGCATGTAAGGAGTCATAAGGAAGAACATGGGGTAATGGTCTGATGTAATCTTTGCAAGATATGAGAAATAAACAATTGGATGACAAATGGACCGATCCACATTTCTCCACTATTCCTGACAGCTGTAAGTATCAATATATTTGAAGCTATTTAAACTTCCTTTATTCATTTAACATATTGTATGGAGAGACATTGCTATATTTCCTAAGTAGACAAAACAACTTGAGACATATGGAGCTTTGCTCTGTCCCACATCAAAGATAAAATAACAGTACATCAAAGGAATGTTGCTCTCACACTTGCTGGCATGAAACAGTCTATTATTGTTCCAAATGATGCCACAATTACAAGAAAGAGGAAAAAAAGGTATATTCTACTGTTTCATAGCTGATAGGATTGCTTTACTCTGACCTCCTTACTGAGATCTGTACAAACCCTTAATTCCTTCATATATGTGGGAAATTAGTGCTGAAAACAGCTCTTCCAATTTGTCTGTGCTTGCCTTCCCTCTGCTAACTCTCTAGGGAGTGCAAAAGATCTGATTAATCAATATCAGATTAATCTGCACTACAGAAGACCATCTTAAG
The DNA here is from genome assembly GCA_013400055.1 of Nycticryphes semicollaris. Classification (NCBI taxonomy): domain Eukaryota; kingdom Metazoa; phylum Chordata; class Aves; order Charadriiformes; family Rostratulidae; genus Nycticryphes; species Nycticryphes semicollaris. The sequence continues at coordinate 75,181 of VXBJ01001579.1, forward strand.
GCATCTAAAGCGCTTCTCCCTTCCTTTAAGAAAATCTACTGTGATAATAGCCAAACATGACATTTTCTTCTCAAAACAAAATGAGACTCAGTGACATATTCAATCTTCAGTCATCCTATCCCTGGAAAAAGTGTGAGAGGCAACGGGAGTGAATTAGTCTCCTGGGTCATCAACTCTACTCCTTTATTATCACCTAATCCCTTTCATAGGCTTACTGAACCTCATCATAGAAGTTACTCATTGTCCCCTCTATTTTTATCAGAAGGCCATTCAAGGATCTTAATCCTCTAAAGTATGGATGCTTTCTATCCATTTCCAGCTCAAACTTACACAGGGCCTGTGTTCCTCTTTCTGTGTCAGGATCACCTACTATCACAGCCAATGTTGCTTCCTTTGTGATTACTCTCCCATCTTTCAGTTTATTCCTTTTCTCTTTCCTGTCTCTTTCCAACATGTAGCTTATTATAAAGACCTCCTCTAAACAGGTAGTATTATACAGTCCTGTGGCTTTTCTAGATTTACTTATTGACAGTGTTCCTTTTTGGATGACTCTTCATTTGTAGCAAGTTATGTAAATTTTTATCATTTTAGTGATGTCTCAGGAAGCGGTCGTGAAGACTTCACTCTCATGGTTTCAGCTCTCTAAGTCTGTTGTGAATAATAAAACAGGTTTTGTTGCATTAATAAAGGCAAGCACATGAAATTATATTGTCAAATATTATAAAATATAGTAGAAAATCCATTATTTTTTTTTTTATTCTGCAATGCCTGAGAAAACTGTAGTTTTTTGCATGCTCTGAACCTCAGAATACTTTAGAAGACTGATGTAAAACCCCAAAAGAAACCCAAAACTTGATACTCATATGCCACTAAACTGTCTGGTTTTAACTATGCACAGCTCCTTGAACAATTTGCATACGCCATTTTAATTTCCTGTTTTAAAGAAAAATGTCAATATCTTTTAACATATAATTTGACAGAGTTGTCATGTATCTTTTACATTTTGATAATCTAAGACCCTCAAATGATAATGATAAGACCTTCACAATTGTAAATTTCACAACTCTCTGAGAAAACAGAAAAAATGCAAGAGTATAGGCTACACAGTGAGTCTTTTCTAAGGATATAAAGAGCAGCTGGTTCTTCTAGCTAGACAATGGCTTACACATTTATTTATGTGGATTTTTTCACATGTAATAATAGAATGCCTCAGATAGCCAGCTTAATCTGTCAAAAGGTCTAAATAGTATAATCCCAAAATGAAACAATCAAATGTTTTCATTGTTTACCTTTGGTGCTCCAAGCCTGAAAGCTTTCTTCTCAACTGGATATTCTGAAACCTCCAGCCATATGATATGTTTATGTGCATACAAATTTGCCCTTAGGGAAATTTTTTCTTCTAATAGAAGAATAGCTAAATTCAATTTTGGTGGCAACAGCCTATGTTTTTAGCATGAGAATATAAAGGTTCTAGCTTCATATTCTAATTCCCATGTAAGTAATTTGTTATTTGCCATACATGGTATCTTAGAATCATAGAAACATAATATCATTATATCATCTTAGAATCATAGAATCATGATATTTACCAAACAGGGTATCTTGTACCCTGCCCAGTACAACAGTAATGGGACAATTTCTAAAAGGCTAGAAAAATAGTTCTTTCTGAGGATCGCAAAATCAATGTGATTTTATTAACCTCAAAGAGCTTCATTACTTTGCCATTTAATTTTTAAGTTCACATATTTATTTACAAAGTTCTTAGTTTACAGAAAATCAAAGAAAGAACAGAACACAGAAAGGAGGACTAAGATTTTCTTCCCATAATTTATATTATAAAAATGCTTTGTTCTTCTTTTAAACTATACACTCAGTTTCCTCTGTACTGCACTTTTCTTCAATTCCTGTTGCTGTTAGAAAATTTTAGCATTTATCAAACTGCAGTGCTAAGAATGAGAAAACATCAGCAGAGAGAAGAGCAAGGGACAGTTTTACACATGTAATTGAAATGTTTTTCCTTTGACCCCAGAATGCTGTCCAAAGTGAAGTTCTCTGGTGTTGATGCCCACAAAATCAAAACCTGACTATTTTCTGTTCAAAGAATGACAACTCAAGCTGATTATCTGCATTCTGACCCTTGTGAACTGGCGTTCCAAGATGTAAGAAAAATATTGCTGTAGTACAGTTTAAAAGGCATAGAGATACTGTCTGTTGTCTATAGAGCTGCTTAAAGTTCTGCAACAAGAAGCCAGAGAAGTCCTCTGGGGTGAGTAACCTGTGCTGCTGCTCACACAGCACCTGTCTTCCTCCACCTCAAAAATGCAGTCCATGCACAATCACAAGAATCACAGCAAAGTGTGCTTCTTTGATACAACTTTTCAGTCAAGTCAGTTGGTTTAGCTGATAGCCCCCCAGGAAACCCATGTACCCCTCACAGACCCTGCTTTCTTGAAGGATCCAACACTCTTTGTATAATCACTTAACTTTTGGTTCTTACGTACATAAATAAATATCATAGGAGTTTCTGTCATTCTCAACCATCACAAACAACACTTAAACTTCTTTTACTGGCATTCCAGTCACAGAGTTTAAAAAGTGTAAATAAAATAAATACAATGAGTGTTTCCTTGCTCAACAATAACTAGCATCAGGTAAGTTCACCACAATCACTACAAATTACTAATGCAGATAAATATTTCAATACCATGGCAGACTTGGGAGTTCTACATCCCATATTGTATTTCCCAAATTTATCAAAGAGTCTAGCATTTGAGCCCATTTTCAGTAAGTCAAATTTCACGTTTTTCTGACTGTAGCACAGGTCTCACTCTTTGTTTCTATGCAATACAAGCTGAGAAGAATTGAGAAATTAGTGATCTATGACAAATAGGGCAATGGAATAATTCAAGTTGAGAATTATACTCGAAGTATAGTGTAATTTCCTAACTGCTAGCATTCTAGCCTTGAGAAAACATACCTTAACAAAAATTTGATAATAGTGCCTTTATTTACAACTTTATTACTATCAAAAATCAAAGTAATTTAATAGAACTTAGTGACAAAATATAACTTTGACATAGTTAGCAAAGAAATTTCATCCATATAAGGTGAAGTTTTCATGTATGTAAATATTTTGACCTGTATAATGTTAATCTATAAAGGATTTTAATGCTTTATATAGAGAGGAGAAAAAGAGAGAGAGCTTATGCAAGGACCCACTAAAGAGAAGACAAAGTCAAGATTTGAAGCATACTCTAGAAGGCACCCACAAAATGGAGTAACCAAAATTTAATGTCTCTAGTGGGGAAAACAGGCAAACAGAAAAACCAAAAATTCCAAACCACACACACACAAACAAACAAACAAACAAAAAAACCAGCACATAATAATAACAACCCAGAACATAATAATAACACCACAAATTCTTGTTATAAAGGTAACAAAGAGTTTTTTTCTGTTTTCTCTGTATGATAAGCTTAGTTATTACATACAAAATATTATGTATGTATAAGGGTAAGTCATTAATTCAATCATTAATACATTAATGTATTTTTCACATGTTCCCTTGGATAAATGAACAGCCATATGCAAAGATCTAGTGTAGCTCTAACAAACAGTGAAAGTACTGATAAACTCACAGTTGCTCTAGTTAGTTGTTTCCTCTCTTGTATGCCTCCAAGGGTTGATATATGCCAGGGTTTATCTCCAGCCAGATGAGAATAAGGTGAAGGTTAGAAGGAATTCAGAGATGCTTAATTAAAGCAGTTACCCTGACAATATCAAGCAACAGTAAACTTTACGGTACAATACAATAACTAGCTGTTTACAGTTACCTGTTTTTCTAGACATTCTCTATTTCTGTGAACTACTTATTTTCAAGAATAAAATTATAATCCTTTCTCACATGCAGTCCCAGATCCTTGCATAATTTCTTTCATTTCAGTGGAATTAACACCAGGTGGAGATCTGGGCCAAAGATTCAGAACTTCTAAGATTCCTGGCATTAAATAGAGATTTCTCACAGCTTTGTTCTTTGTCATTCTTAGCCTGAGCCCCTAGTTCCTCAAGGTCTTCTGGAGTTTGATGAACATCCAGACCCAGGTAGCAAAACTTTCTCTCATTAAGACCTACCTCACTCCTTCCTTTGCTGCCCCTGGGTCTTGCCTTCAAACACCTAATTTCATGCCAGCTTTTTCATACTCTTCCATGACCATCAACATTCTCTTCAAAGAGGAGGCCACATATGGCCTATCACAAAAAAAAACCTACCAAAATCATTTTATGCCCAACTGCCAAAGTAGCTGACAGAGAGAGAAAGCCACGTTTAGGGCTGTTCTAATATTTTGTCTTACACGCACACACACAGAAACACACAGACGCAATGTGAAACATGTCACCCTTTCAAAGGACAGAAAGCTACTCTACACAGAAAAAGGAATCTTTACCTGCCAGATCACAAGCCAGTAAGGTTGTGGATATGCAAGTTTAGAAATGTTTTACACTCCAACTATTGACTGCAAGCCAGTACTTGTAATAAGGACTTTTGGTGTTTTCAAACTTGTCAATGATATTATCCTGTAGTCCAATTCAGCTGTCTGCTTCAGACTATTACAGAAGTAAAATTAATTGTGGTACAGATGTACATCCAGGAAATACTTCAAGGAGGTCCCTGTCAAGAGTACACTTAAAAAATTATTGAAAGCCAATCTTCACGTAAGGAATAAGCTTTCTAAATTTTCCTAACAGGTAGCAGGCTCAGGGTAAGACTTTTGGAGTGTTGAAACCTTTACAGTAGTATTTAGGTAGCTTTTCAAGTTAACATGTTGTACTTCTGTGGTTGCTTTTTACTGAGTAGTCAGACTCAGTTATTTGCCAAGTATTTTTATAATATTTTACTTCTCTGCAGTTGGACCTTGGATATCTGCACTACCACCATGTGGCACAATGTTCAAAGAAGCTGGGCTTTTTTAATTAAAACAAACAGGATGCTTGTTTAACTGCACTACATAGAATATANTATCTATATCTATATCTATATCTATATCTATATATATATATCATCTATATCTATATTTATATCTACAGATAGATTGATAGATTAGATAGATATAGAAGTATCACCCAAGTACTAGGCTAACCAGGTTGTAACAGGTTAACCACTTCTCTATATAACTGTCAAGCAAAAGATACCTCAGAAAGGGACAGCAGTCCTGAAACTTCAATTTTTCTAAAATATTTACCACCTGTGTATTTAAAAACTAGTTCTAACAACAACAACAAAAATTTAGATAGTTTTTCCCTGGATCCTTCTGATTGCATGTGTCACAGTGAGAGTTCACACTTTAAAATGTTAGCCCAGGGCAATCAATAAGATGCAAAGTTCTGTACAGAGACTTAATAATTCTTTGCAGCAAACGAATTCGGTTTTGGGTTCCAGACATGCTTTCTTGTTATAAGGATACAGCTAATATTGCTTCTTGCTTATAATTCACAAATAGTGCACCCAAAATTACTGCAGTAGAATAAGAAAAATTTTGAGAATGTTAAAGCTATCATATTTAATCATTTTCACAAGAAGTATGTGGCCCAACTGCAAGTGTACAAGTATCTTTCTTAGTCATTATACTAGCAAGAATTCTACTAGTACTTCCAGAGTTTGTTTTCCTTCACATATGTTCTCCTAAACTTTACCCTACCCATTATGCTGCAGTGACTTTGATCCTGCAGACTGTAAGAGTCCAAACCTTTTGGATGGAAAGGGTATTAAAAAAAAATGTGGTTTCTACAGTAAAATCAAGTTCTCTGTCGTTGATTTATTATGCTTTGTTGGCTAAAAAGAATTTGAATTGCCTAAAACATTTTATAAACATATCAAATTCAAGCTGCACTAGTAAAAGGAAAAGGAAACCCACACTATTTAGATATTTTGACTATTTCTAAAGCCATTTGTAGTAATTTGATAAGAAAAATTTAAAAATAAAACCAAAACAAACATAGTCTAAGAACATTAAAAATTACTAAGTTAAGAACCAGGTCTTCAAAGCAAGAATGAGGTACACCCAAGGAATAGAAGCCACACACAAGTGTAGACTTCTACCAGTGCTATTCTCCAATTAACTTTTACTTAAAAAACTGTCCTCCCCACTGTCTTCACCAATGTAGCCCTGCACCATGTTCCCATCTCTTCATCAGTCTCCATTTCTTCCCCTCAGTTCCTGAACTATTTCACTTTAATGAAAGAAGGAAGGACAGGCTGGCAGTGGGTAATCTATAAAAAGTCTGTCTTGTTGCTCCTTATGAGACCTACTCCGTATTATTTACTTTTTTATTACAGACATCAAATACCACCAAATATCAGCCATCAATCCTGAGTCTTATCTGTCTGACACCACATAGATAAACCCCTTGTTCCTCATCCTCTTCCAGCTCATGAATTCACTTTCAGATATCTTCTACTAAGAGATTGACTAACTCTGCAACAGGTTTTACTTAGTCTCAAACTTCTTTCTACCTAAAAATGACTTTTTTTGATCTTTGTTAAGAAAACACTGAGGCCAGGACTAATCTTATCATGCATTTTATGACTATAGTATGTAATCACAAATCTTCAAATTTCAGAAAATGTCATTTCAGAAGTACCTGGTGAGGATGTTTTTTTTTCTTTTTTAAATTAACTTTGTGTTCATGTCTTGTTGGCTTCCCTCCATCCCAGGTTCCAGCCATTTTCTCCCTATTGCAGTAGAAGAAGCAGTCTTTGTAGTTTCTTCCAGTTCAAGAAATGAAAGCATATTCAAGGAATAAACTGGTCTTAGTTCATTTTCAGGCTGATTCCTGATAGAATTTTAGCAAAAAATTGGGTAAATACAGTATTTACTTGATCTATGGAGCTTAGAAAAAATAAAAAGAAAAAAAAAAGGAAAAAAAAGGCACCAAAAAAAGGCAAAAAAGCTGTCTCACATTGCAATACAAACCTTGGCTCAGGTATTGTAGATGTTACCTGTGTATTACATTACCATTTTCATCCCACCAAGTTTACGTTGTATGTTCTTCCATGCAAAAATCAAGTTTTCTTTTTTTCCTTTGTCATATGCCTCAAATACCCTTGGGCAATATCAACTCTGCTTGTATATATTACACTTAAAATGCAGTAGAACTGTGGTTTTTGGTGGTTACAAGACTGGTGTGAAGTTTGTTACACTGAGTTCGAAACAGTTTTGGTTCCAAAAACCTACACAATCTCACCAGCTATAAATGACCATGATTCTCCCGCATAAGCACCTTCTACTCCATTACCTGCAACCCAATCCATAGGTCAGATCCTTCATTCCAATTCCAAGCCAGAAGGCCTAGGCCTCATTTAAAAATCATTTAGAGATCATTTAGATAGCTCACCTATCAGATAATTTTATTTAAATTATCTGCTTTTACAGGGTCTATTTCAGATGCAATTGATGGCTTCATAACTCTTTCAGATCATCTCACACCCGTTTTTGCTCTGAGTGATTTCTCTCTCATTTCAAAACTTAGCTACTGAGTCTTCCCAAAAGAGACTTAGGGGGAGGAGAGGGATTTCTTGTTTTCCTCTTTCCTGTCTATTGTCTTCACTGGTTCTGACTTCTGCATTGCTGAGGAATCCTAATGTAGGATACCTCCTAAAGTGATCTGTCCTCCCTTTTTCCCTTCAAGTTTTCCAGCTTGCATTTGCCCCAGACAGTCTACCTGCTGTGTTGCAAACAGCTACAGAAGTTTCCACAGCCCAATAGGCAGCATCAGACTTTAGGCAGGTCTCCTCATAGGTTTTTAAACAGGGATTACTTTATTGCCTCCCTTGAAGACTACCAATAGAAAAATTTATTACTGTAATGATCCTTTAAAAGTCAATCATTTGACCAATTTCTGTGTAAGTGATTTGTTTATCCTGAAATCCTGGTTAATTTACTGGTCCAGCTTCTCAGTTTCTAGAAGTTGTCAGTTGTACTGAGTACGACAGAGTTAAAACACTTCTCTCCAGCTAAGGAACTCTCTTATGTTCTGGTAAATGGGAAAATTTATCATTTGGTTCCTCACAATAAAAACAAAAAAAAACTTTTCTGTGAAGTTTTAAAGTACATGTCTTCCTCTCTCAGCAAGATCAAGAACAGCATCATATCACTTTCTGTAAAAAGTACCAGGTTGGTATCTCCATTAAACCACACTTCAGTTAGATTTCAATTTCATATCACAGTCTCTAGGTCAATATCTGCAGTAGCTTAATACAAGTATTTGTAAGAAAGTTCACTACCTGTTTTTTAAAACATTTTTTTTAAAGTTTAGTCTCCTGGGAAAGAAGAAGAGAATGGCCCTACTAGAACTTCAGATATCCTTTTGTGCATGGTAGCAGGCCTAATTCCTATTACAAAGCCATTTTCCTATTTGTATTAACTTTGTACAATCTCTTCTGGACTTCATCAAAATAATATGTCAGTAACTTAACTTCTCTACTTCTTAAAACTCACTTTTTGAATGGAAAAATGGATGAAAATCAGTTAATCTGAAACACATCATATGGTCTCCATTTGGATCAAACAAGAAATAGACTATGAAACTGAACTCACTTTTCTTATGGAGAAAGAATCCTAAGAGCAGAAAGGCAAAAGAGACATACAAGCAAAATCTTTGGGTAAAGACAAAAGAAAGCTTTGAAGGGAAGAGAATACACAGCATCAGGAGAACACATAAGAAATAACTGACCATGTCACAAAGTACTTTAACGTGAAAATTAATGAGTGCTCTGCAGCCTTTTGTGCAGTTGTACATAACTATTACTCACCTTAATAAAAGTAAAGAGAAAGGACAACTTCTATTTTATGTATTTTTCAAGCACATTACTTCCTAGTGGATTAAATTGCTTTAGAGAAAACAAGCGGAGGGAATAACAGTTCTAGTAAGCCTACCTGTAGGCACTTAGGTGCACCTAACAACTAACTGCTAACTAAATGCAGCAGACTGTGAATGGACCTTATGTACTGATTGGAAGGGAATTTATCCCTGCAGACAGCAAAAATAGAGATTTCTCCCTGAAGAATACAAGGGAAAGGAAAAACAAATGAGAAAGTGAATGAAAATGGAAAGGAACAAAAGGTTATCACAGAGAAGAGAGAGAGATCCTTTCCAAAATAGTCTTAGGATCTTTAAATTATTCAGAGTTGGTGAAGCTGTGGAAGGCAGTTCAATCTAGAAAACAAAAAGTAGCCGTGCTCCACTGACAGGATGCATCAAAGAAAATCTTCATTCTTTGCTTGTGAAGGGAGAGCAAGTTTCAACAGAATTTTTCAGGGTCTTCAGTCAGCCCAATAATTGTTGTATCATTTCCCTCATTATATATGTGAAACAGAATAAAAGGCAAAATATTTGCCAGAGCTAACCAAAATTTACTCAGACTTATGAGGAAAATTAAAGCTAATTTAAGTTCTGTATCATGTAACTGAATTATACTTCAGGGTCAATTTACCTTCAATGAAATACATGTTCTGAAGTATCTGAAAATTGTTGTACTAGCACAAAACATGTCTCTCACTTTTCTTCTTACACTGTTCTGTGTGTTCCTGCTCTGGTACTGTAAAAATCTGTGCATGTAACATCACACCAGAAGGAAGATGAGTGTCTAACCGGAATGGAAGGAAAGTTATCTACTGCCATCCTTTTCCCGTTTTAATAATTTGTCAATTAGACACATCTGGAAAGGTTGTGGAGTCCCAGTCTCCGGAGATTTTTAAGACCTGCCTGGATGCAGTCCTGAGTAATGTGCTCTAGGTAATCCTGCTTTAAGAGGGGTGTTGGAATGGATCTCTAGAGGTCCCTTCCAACTCTGACAATTCCATGATTCTGTGATTCAGTGAGGGGGAAAAGTCACACCACATGACAGAGGTTGCATGTAGCAGAAGGCTGCAGAGTTGGCAACACTAACAGTTCCCACCACTGTTGTTTGCCACACATTGCTAAGAGTTAATGTAGTCTCTCAGAAACACCATGATACAACATGTAGAATCTACAAAACTTCTTTGTGGAAGCATAGGACACAAGCATTGCAAAACAACCTGTGATCTCCTCTGGCCCCTAATAAGTCCTAAGTTGGTACAGTAGAACAAGAAAATTGTTTATTTTTTGCTGATTCAGTAAGGCACTAGAAATAAATTTTGGACATAACGCCATTCTAAATTCATCAACATATTCTAACTGCGAAGAAGGAGTGGTGGAACTAACATCCTGAAGAAAAATCAGTACTGCCTCATTGACAAAGTAACTCAGTGACTTAGACCTTTCACTGTCAGATAATATAAAAATTCACTCCCACCCTTGACCTCTGGTGAATTGGCCCAAGTTTTCTACTGTCCTGTATAACACCTGTGCTGCCAGGTTAACATTATTCTCCCCTCTCCACTAGCTGAAGTACAAACTTTTCTCAGAACAAGATTTACTGCTGAGAAAATGTCTCTTTCAGTTCCTTTTCTCCTCAGGCTTTTTCACTGGGGAACATCACTTCAGAGGTGATTGCTGGTACCCCATTTATTGCTTATGCCAAGGAGAAAATCACCAATAGAAGAGATGAAGACTACTCTTGGCACAAACCATGCAATGGGCAATGGCTTGACTGATAGAACATTTTGGGGGGAGTTTAAGTCTGAGGAAATTTGGCTTTCTGGAAGTCTGGCTAATAGTTCTAAAGGCAGAGCTCTCAGAAGAAAGAATCCACCTTTTTCTTAAAACACCGGTATTTTAAAACTACCTTTTCCCTTTCTTTTTTCTCCAGATGTCTGCAAATGAAATGTTTATGTTCATATTGAATAGAATTTTTTTATGAGACAAACCCAAATTATTTTGGTTAACTTTTGCTTTTGTTGCCAAAAAGCCAAAAACATTAATTATTCACACTAATTATTCTTACAATGCAGAAAATACCATTTATAGATATTTTATAATATCAACTTGAAACTTTGCCTCTTTTCAAATGTATAGTATTGCTTCTGGAAGCAACAGTTTGACAGTCTCACAGAAGGGTTGGTGAACATTTTCTATAGCTGTTGAAATTAGCCATAGCAGCAGATTGGAAGATTCAACATGCTCTGTCTATAAAAAAGAGATTCTCTAAAGAAAATTCTAAGCAGAAACCTGGCAGGTTTCAGCAGATTTTTCTATGCAGACATGTTAGTATATACAATTCTGTTATGTTGCTGCCTTTTTCAAACCATAGTGAAATAATACTTTTCAAAAAAGTAGTATCTTGCACAACCTTGTCTCCAATTGAGTGGCTGTCTGCAATATTTATTTTAGTTTGTTTACATTAAATCTGAAACATTGTTATTTTTATTTCCTTCTCTTTTACCACCTTAGCAGAAAAAATGCAGAATCCACATTGGTTTATTGGTGCTAACGTGGGTTTGAGAAATGGCACAGCCATTTGACACATGCCAGAGCATGCTTATTGACATCTCTTCCCCTACTTCTTTCATTGGCTTCTGAGAAACCCAAACTTATGGACAGGCAGTGCTGCCATTTTAGCAGTTAGCAATTAATATCTTGTGCCTGAGATGGGAAGGAAGCAACAGGAGCATGGATCAATTAGATTTTTTATCAAATGCTAAAATCTGACATAGTTTTACTTCATTTTTAGCCAAGCCCCATTCCAAAGGAAAAAGAAGAAGAAAATTATTATTCAGCAAAGTATGATCCATGTCGTTCAGAGCATGAGAGCATCTCATGTGGTCTGACTTGACACAATTGCACGTTCTATGTAACACTCATGCTTTCCTGCATATTTATGTCAATTAGCAATGACCCATTCCTCCCTAGAAATTATTGGACATTATTAATTACCCTCATAGAGGAGTAAAACATATGGGAAGCAGGACTCATCTGTCATAAGCTGAAGTCAAGCTGAAACTTATCAGCTCTGCTAGCACAAACATGCACAGCTCAAGTTTTACCTTATTCATGGCTCTTTATGGAACAAATTACACTGTACTGCATAACTACTTCAAAGCAATCCAAACCTAGAAAAGGTATAAAGTTAATAATTACAGCAAGTACTAGTTTCATTGACATTGTTCACAGAAGAAAAAATATCATGTCAAGAGCCATACAGCTAAGGAAAATGTGCATCCGGATATAACCTGCATTGTTATACACTTCACAGAGTTAAACAGGTCTATTTTCAGTATGTCCAGCAGCACAAACTATTTATCTAAGTGTTGTAATTGAAGAGGGGAATTGATTCAACTGTCTATAAATTCTGAAGTGGAAATTAACTTTTACAGTAAGTAGGTAGTTCAGTGTATTTATTATGTCTGTGAACTCACTTAGCACTCACTCTCAGGTACCTACAAGGTTAAAAAAAAAAAATAAGAAATCAGGTTTTACGTTAAAGTACTTCATTTCTTTCCCAAATTAGTTCTCCTTTTGGAAGATAATGCTTGATAGCTATCCATGTAGTACTTTCATTATAACAGAATGGAGAATAACTGCATTAGGCGCGAAAGAGATATGAACTGTAAAGGTCGCTTTCCAGATAATGGGATTCATCAAGGAGACCGAGAAGATACTGGGCAGATTCACAAAGAGCATCAATTTCTTTCCTTCACTTCAACAATTTTGGGGAAGTCAAGAAAGTCAGATTCACAAATCCAAAAGCGGTTTTCAGCTGGCAAAGTGATTTTAGTCCATCACTGTAGCTGTTGAATAGGCTTTTAGTGAGACTATGAACAGGAGATGGTAACCAGCAAGCCCTGCGTGATGAAAGAAAACTCCCAGATTCTTTCAATTTCTGCTAATATATACTCAATTCATTATTTTTACAAGGAAAATCAAATTCCCAACTTCTTCACACAAGTTTCTTTTCAGTTTAAACCATGGCTATAATATTTTTCCTGTGTTTTCATTTATACAGAATTTTCATCTCAAAATACTTTAAACAGGTATTATTTGCATTTTATACAAGATGAAATTAAAATACAGCTAGGCTAGGGATTGGTTTCTGTGTCATGTGCAATTTGAACCATCTCAGGGAAGGAAAAATATTTCGCTTGAAGCAAAATTCTTCCCATATCACCCATGGTGTGTTCCTTGCAGGCCAATGAAGTTAGGAGAATAGAAAGACACCTGAATTTTACCTTTTTTTTTTTAATCAGAATGAGGCTGCATGAGAATGTCCTCTTTTGACATCAAGAACTAAAGGCATAGTAGCCAGCTCTCTTTTGAGTCGTATCCACATAGTTTTTTCTCCTCCACACTCCCTCTGCCAATACAAAAAAAACCCAGTCCTTGAGCCTTGCTCAAGATAAACAAGGATTTCATCTACAATGGGGATTTCTGCTGAGAACTAAGTAGAAAATCTTGGTGTCTGTATTTCTTTGATTTGCCTACTGTACCATTGAAAATAAGAAGACTGGGACACACTGGTAGTATTTCCTTACAGTTCCAGATGGCTTGTTTTTCCACGTCTTCTCTGTTTCTCAGCAGATCTTTGCAGAATAGTTGACATGGTCACCTTCCCTAGTCCTTCCAACTGTGGAGCTCTTTTTTGTGGAGTTTTCAACATACTAGACAGGCGTAAGGGTTCCCCCTCTTGAGGGGGAACCTTTTGGGGAGAGAACCTCAAGCCTCTGTCATCACACTTTTTTTTTTTTTTTTATTTCAGCATTAAAACTTTAAAATACACTGGTCCAGAAGTACAGTAAATCTTGCATGCACCTGAGAAAAGGAGCTTGCCAACACACTTACCTTGACGGGAAGATGTGGGTGGAAGGTAGAAGAGTGGAAGAGTAGACCTGAACTACTAACAGCAGTAATCAACCTCACAGGCTTTGATTGCTTGACTAAAGCAAAGCCTTGAATTAGGCATCACAACTGTGTATTCTATAACATGCTATTAGCACATACCTATCTCTACTCACCGTATCTCAGAAGAACCAAGTTTCTCTAGTATTATAACGTCTGTTATATTGTGAAGTTGGTGGTTTACCACCTTGATATAAATTTTTAAAAAAATGTGAAAAGAGATATTATGTATTTTAAGCACATGTGTGATCCAGCATTAGCAAATATTGTAAATAATTAAATTCACAAGCAATAACAAGCTGGCAGAAGATTCCTCCTTAAAAAGCATCTTTCTCAATTGCTTGTATTTTCTCTTGGAGAAGACCCTTTTCAAATAACTAGGAACCTGACTTAGCCCTAAATCATCAGAATATGGTACAGTTAGAACTTTTATTTATTTATTTATTTTATGGATAACTAAATGCCACAAGACAAATTAAATTGCCTTGGAGGTACCTGAGACCAAATGCTGAACAGTTTTACGTACACATTCTGTTAAAATACCCTTGGCTTATATGCCAAGTGTCTAACTGCTCAGTTCTCGCATTCTTATTTCTGCACAAAGTGCATTCCAGCATGCCACAACAGATGCCTTTGGCATTTCACCTTAATGCTAATCAACAGTAAACAGTCTTCTAAGTACCTCATGGAGAAAAGAATTGTTGGTTTTCCCTGGAATTGTTAATCCCTTGCACTTCCAATATTGTCTTGCAATGTATAGTGACTTGTCACATGGACTCTGAAGAAGAGGTTTGCACATGTCATATTTACTTTATTTTCCAGGAATCTTCAACGAATCAAATATTCATATATTCATGAAACACTGCTCATGGTTAACTCAGTGGAGCTAGTGATGCAGTGAAATATTTCAAATTAGTATGAAAATTGTTAAATTCTTCCAAACTCCCCAACCAAAACAAAACCTGTGAAAGCTTTCATTTTTATATATTATGGTTGCAGGGTTTTACACTAACTCAATACATTGTTGGTGTTGGGCTTGGAGGACACATTTTAGATTTAATTTCTCTTCAGGCATTAGCTAATACAGTATTTGAATGCTTTGGTGTATTCAGGATAACTTTGTTATGGACAAAAATCCACCTGGATTCTGGATAGTCAACTTAGTGGATTAACTGAGAAGGTAATGAAAGTCTTTATAAATCAGTAGTCAGTGGACTATGGAATAGATCAGAGAGGTCTTCTTGATCCATCTCTAACTCATTAAAGCTACACTAAATCCCACTGAATTCCTCTACAGTTCACCCTATGTAAACACTAGTGAATTGAAGAAAATTAGCAACAAGTTTCCAAAAAGAGATACCTAAAAATTATATTGTGTCTTGTTTCCTTATTTTCCCAGAACTGACAAGAAATGGAGGGAAAATGTGCTTTTATTTATCAGAACAGCGTACTCAAGCATAGGCAGGTATTATAAACACTGATATTTTAAAATGAGTTGCTAATCAAACTTGACTGAACATTTATTCAAATATAAAACATGTATGACCATTTCTAAATACAGCCCAGGCCCTATTAGAACCAAAATCCATGGTCCAAAGCCCATTAAAATCAAAAGAACTACTCCCATTAATATCCATGGTTATTAGATAAGGCCACAAGCCAGGAAAATCCCCACTGAAAACAGTGGGAGTTCTGCCTGCATAAATTCCCCTTGGAAGCTGCTAGTATTTTTTTCTTCTCTCATTTCTTCATAAATATTTTATAAACAAAACTCACCGAACTTAGAACTTGTACATATAACATTATGCTACACTTTGGTAAGGATCTTGCTGGTCTTAGCAGAGCTTTCTTGTACATATCTTGGTGTCACTTCAAGAGCAATCTGAAGACAGAATCTGCTTTGGGAAGAAAATGCCATGGTTTATCTTGATGCTGTCACTCTATGGAAGGTATGGTAGGCGAGAAACAGCTGCTAAGTTTAAGTGTAACCTATGTGTTAAAATGACAAGCTAAGTACATTTTTACCTTGTTTCTGACATACAAAGGCAGTCTTTCTTTCAAAGTTTACTAAAATGTAACAAATCGGCTTGTTTCCATGCACAAAACCATATACACTAAACATACTATTTAGCTGAGATTAGTAAATGCACTAAGAGATTCTGTTACATGTCATTTGAAATGTCTGCCTCAGAATGAGAATGACTATATTGCTTTCCAGGGCTAATGTTGCAGCTTTCCACCAACCATTGTGCAATTAATGGCACACAAAAATAAACTGATTAACAAGCTTTTGTCCTTTTAATGCAATTTTTCACATCACGGATAGCTAAATGCCAGTTAGGGGCAAAGGGATTTTAAAAATTTGTTTATGAATTGTGTAGTTAAAAAATATTACAGAGAAGCATAAAACTTTCACAAATGCATTTATTAGAACATACACCTGAGAATGTTTATGCTTTATCTTAAGAGAGTTACCAAATTAAAGAAATTCTAGGCATTACCTAGTTACTTGTCATTGGTTCCTGTGTAACCATTTCCTACAAATACACCATAAGAGATTTCTGCAAATGATTGAAATATGAGTTTCACTGTTGTGACAGTCTGCTGGGGTTTTTATATAATTTTTTCCACCTATTTTTAAGAAGTACAGTCTTTAACAACATGAGAAAGAATGTCACACAAGAAAAAGTTGAACAAATTTAGAAACCGCATTAAAAATCCAGAAAATGTGTTGAATGTTGTGAGGACAGTCTAAGAGAGTAACAGTTGTTCAGCCTGGAGAAGAGAAGCCTCCGGGAGACCTTATAGCATCCTTCCAGCACCTAAAGGAGGCCTACAGGAGAGATCGGCAGGGGGACTCTTTATGAGGGAGTACAGCGATGGTTTTAAACTGAACGAGGTGAGATTTAGATTAGATATTTGGAAGAAAATTTTTACTGTGAATGTAGTGAGGCATTGGAACAGGTTGCCCAGAGAAGCTGTGGATGTCCCATCTTTGGAGGTGTTCAAGGCCATGCTGAATGGGGCTTTGAGCAACCTGGTCTATTGGGAGGTGTCCCTGACCATGGCAGGTGGGTTGGAACTCAATGATCTTTAAGGTCCTTTCCAACTCTAACCATTCCTTGACTGTAAATGAGCAGTAACAAAAATGCAACACAGTGCTACACAATGACAAGGAAAAATAAAATGCTAATATCTAGATCTTTAGTAGGCCTTCTCCTACCTCCAAGCCCTACACAATTCCGGCATTGATGGCTTGTTGTGGACAGAATGAAGTGTAAGGGGAAGAATCTTTACTATGCAATGCTATAAATGTTCCAACTTGTGCCATTAATTTCAACCAACCTTTAGTTTCATAGATGAATATTATACCAAAGTTAACAACTATCATGCTAGAGCACGTGCAAGAGCCTCACTTTTCCAAAACACCCTCAAAAACCTTTAGTGTGCCTGAAACAGAGAAAAGATCAATAGAGTAAGAGAAAATATGAAAACCAAAAGGCAAATGAATGACAGATCAAAACAGGTAAGAAAAAAACATATGGATCTCATTTCATCCCTACAGCAAATATAAATATTTCTTCACTGCAATTGCATTACATGCGTAAGAACATCTATAGGAGAGCTGAGCTTAACTTTTCTAGACTGGTCATGCATAAGCAAAAATAATGACTCTAAATATGAAAAATCAGCTTGAAAATTTACAGTACTGATCCATGCAGAAGAAAGTCTATCAGACTTTGTCAACCATGCACATATATACATATACCACAGTTATGCACATTTACAAAACTTTTTTCTTTTTGTTTCTTTCTTTCATAACAGGATTGTTGCTGCTCTAAAGAAGGAATTGTACATTTTTTTGAGTGGAAGGTGAATGTTCAAGGAAAATAAGGCTATGTTCTAAACTTTTCCCACTGTTCTATTGCAGCAAGGGCTTAGTACCATCCAAGCATAAGCAGCTTACATACAAGTCTCTTTGATATCTTCCACTCAGGACAAGATGGATTATGCCCAAAGCCTGACGGTGACAGCCATGTAAGCTACAGACTGCCAGATTTGTACAGGTTTCAAGAACAATAAAATTCCCATTTTCTTTTGCTGCCTTTTTTTTTTTCCCCAAATAAAATTTTCATAAGGAAAAGGAGGGTAAATATGTATATACAACAGTTTGAATTACACCAGCAAAACCCAGCTGCACTAGGGAATGCAATCTTCAACCTTACTTTTGTCCTTCTTGTTCTATTGATTTAATGGATGAAGGTTGCTGGTATCATATATAAAGGCATAACTTTTCACACAGACTATGTAAACTCACATCTCAGACTTCAGATTCATTCCAAGTGTAGTTGCTCTGAATTGTTTTACACTTTTAAAACTGAAAAATAATTTATTAAAAAATAGAGTTCCAGCTAAGTTAGTGCTAGCTGCTTTGAGAGAAAGTGAAGAAACTTGGACTGATAAGAGAATGAAATTTATAAGCAATCATATTCATTCAGATAAGTCATACAGAAACCTGATTAAATGAAGTTCATTGACAAAGTGTGGATATTCAGCCAGATCCTAACAAAGTCATTAATGCTAACATCTTTTTGTACTTGAACATTATTTACAAATTCTGTTACTAATTTATAGAGA
>VXBJ01001579.1:125445-136083 GCA_013400055.1 Nycticryphes semicollaris
ATCCTGAACCTATGTAATGTAAACAACAAAGGCATAAGTGAATTCATTATGATTTTGGTTTAAATCAGAGAGATCTAATTTCTCATTTCCTTTTGCATTTGGAGAACTTAAAACCACATTAAAAATAAAAATTAAAAAAAACCAACTTGTTTTCTGTTACACAGGGGATACTATAAAACCTAACTTTTCTGTATTTTCTGCTGTCTGTGTGGTTGTTGAAAAGGCAGACAGAAAAGTTGGCACATTTGTGACCGGGACTTACACCTCAAAAAAATAGCACACTTTAAGACAGAGATCTTTCTAGTTGTATAAGTCTATTGCTGTTATTTACACGATAGCTGTCTTGTGGAAACATTGGGCATTTGGAAAGAAGACAGAGGGTTGAAAAGCTTTAGCAACTAGGTTAAAAATACCAAGCTCCAGAGTACCATCTTGTTCTTGTGAAAATGTGCTACATTGCCTGTGTCATGGAATCACGACTTTCTGGCCTGGACATCTATTGTGTAAAGCATACTTGTTCTTATTCTCAGGAGACAAAAAATGAATAAGGCAAGAGGCATTCTGTAACACCAAGTGAAAATAATTAATTCAGTAATAAGCTTGTAAGGTAGTTAAAAGTGTGATTTGTTGAGGGTCAAAAAAGCTATGTATAAAATAGGTCAGTTTCCAAGACAGCATAAAATCTCAAGTTAGTAAATGTCAAGGAGGGAAAAAGATACAGAAATTGGCACTACCCTGCAAACTATAAAAAATATGCAATTCTGCAATATCAAGCATAAAAGGTGCCAAAGGATATATTTTCATAAGAAGACTAATTTAGAGAAGAAAATAACGGATTTTCATATAATTGTTGCATTACTTTACTGTGTAATACCTGTTAAAGACACTCCTCATAACAATTTTACTGCTGGAACGTTACTCAAGGTAAATTCAAAACAATCCTAAAGTAAAAGGACTGTATTAAGCTTATGAAAATTGTGACAAGCATTGATTAAATATTTGTACACAAGTGAGCATCCTGCCACTACTCATAATATAATTCCAGTTGCTTAGCTGATGTTAAGCCAGAAACACAGGACTATTTTGTTGTTGGGTTGTTGGTTTTTTT
Organism: Nycticryphes semicollaris; assembly: GCA_013400055.1. Taxonomy (NCBI): domain Eukaryota; kingdom Metazoa; phylum Chordata; class Aves; order Charadriiformes; family Rostratulidae; genus Nycticryphes; species Nycticryphes semicollaris. Next base: position 126,554 of record VXBJ01001579.1, read on the forward strand.
ATTGACAGTGGTAAGTTAGAGAACTGTTTCTTCATATATAAACATATGAACATTTATTATTCAGTTATAGTAATTCCAAGTAGTCAAGTAATACAGAGCCCTGAAATAGCACAGCTCAATGACACAAACATTTACATTGATCAGTCATTCAGAATGATCTATAACAAGGCTGGTGGAAATTTAAATGGAGAAAAACAAGTCAAATGACCTACAATTTTTAAGCAAATAATTCCATAGATTTGTAGAAAGTAGAGAGAACTCAGAAGACTTAAGGACTGCATGAATTATATGAATCTTCCTACCACGAGGTTATATGCTTTAAAAATTAAAATCTGCACATTATTTTACACTGGTGAATATTTCCAACCAAATGGAGTGCAAATTCAGAAAAAAGTCAGAAGAGTGGAAGAGATAATCTAGGATGATAGGATCGGGCTTCTATGGATTTCTGTGGAATCTGGATATACTAGAAAAGAAAAACAGGATCAATAAGTGAAGTTTATAACACACAGTCATCAGATTAAAACTTTTTTAGCATTATTTCTGTAGGTGTTTATATGCATGACATTTGCCTGCCACCCCCTAACTTTAGAATGTTAACTCATCCAAACTCATCTGAGCACTAAAAAGAAGAAAGACAATGGAGGTCCTGAATCATATGGAACTGAACACCTTGCTAGAGAAGAGTGAGGGATTTATATTCCAGCATACCCAGAAATAAAAGGGCAGGAACTGAGCCATTCTCTCTCCCTGAGCCTGGCTGTTCAAAAAATATATGACACCAGATATTCTCCAGAACAGGGGACAGAGGTGAGTAGCAATAACACTCAGAAACAAATTAAACACAAACCCATACAAACCAGATACCATTAAACTAAATATGCATGGAAGAATTTTTTAAAAAGTGTGTATATACTTACTCTTCCATTCAAACTCAAGAACAACATGTTCATATTGTATCAGTTGGACAGCTTAGCAAACTCAGATCTTTACCATTAATACAAAGGTCTAATTCTAAATATCAGTGACAAGGTCAGGGCTTGATCAGGTATGAATCATGACTAAGAAAATGCACAGAGTCACTGTCTTTCACAGTTTTTGTTTGGTCCTTTCTCTCCTTAAACAAACAGCAGGGTTATATGACAAAGTCATCATTGACTGCAGCTTTTAAAATATGCCTTATCAAAGCAAAAACAATTTATTATGTTTCTGACATCATTTGATATGGGACAAATGATAATTAGCTGTACCAAATTATCACCTGTCTCAGGATACCAATTTCAGCTGTTGTCAAGTGCTTGTCTCAGTCGCTCTTCCTTTCCAACATTCTGTGAGTGACAGTTTTTAAACTAATAGCAACTTTATATCATACATAAAAGACAAGTGAAAAAATAAAAAACACACACACATGTTGCTAGCTGAAGAGTTTGACCACATTGTCACTCAAAAAAAGAGCAGTATATAGATTACACATCCTAAGGGCCTCAAGAAATATGCTATTTCTCACTCCTCAAGACTGAGCAGCTATAACTCACAGCTTAAAGCAAGACACTTGCAGGCTTTCACACATGATCTTTGACACAACATCCTGAAATATTGTTTTTGTCTATTCTTTACTGTCAAGTTGCTGAAGAATGAAATTCTTTTCACAACACAAAATTTAAGAGTTGACAATATATTTTTTTGCTCTAGTTTGATGTCTTGAGCCTGTGAAAGTGGCTTTAATTTATTATAATGATTTCAAGGGGCTACATTTTAGCACTGAGTGCCGTAAGTTAGCACTAGACATAGAAGCCTGCCAATGCTAACTATTTCAAATTTGATGAGAGGTTTTTTCCATATATTTTTCTGATGTGAAGGTGCATGTGTCCTTTAAAACAAAGTAACTCAAGATTTTGTGACTTTTAAGCAAGGTTTTAATCAATAAACATTTTTTCTTTAATGTGCATCAACCAGGGTTGATCTGGAATAGGACAATTTAAGTTTTAATCCAACAGTTTTTGAAGGACTTTGAAAAAACTTGCAGCCAATGTGATAAAAGACATTTAAGGCAGTGTATTAGGGAAAGAAAAGAAAATAAATGAGAAGACAAATCAAACAATACAAATAGATGGGAGTTTTTCTAAGGCAACATGAGTCAGTATGCAAAAAACAGACATAGAATGCTTTAATTGGAAATAGCCCTTTATAATAGCTGGTTATTTTTTCCTGCTCTTCAGGACAGGAATGTGAGATGAGGAAGTACTGAAGCAAAAGCCCCAATGTGACTGAACTGCCTGCTGAAAGGAAACACTTCAGCTACCAAAATGTTAAAAATTTTATTCCTTTTTTCTCTCATTCACATTGTGGCCAGCTGCAGTCTGCACAAAACAATGGAAGTGTACATTGGACAGTAGTGATTAAGAAATGGTGTTGACAAAAGAAGTATCATTTATTCTGCTGTAACAAGAAAATGAAGCCTGAGCACCTAGCCACGAAGACGGTTTGGAGTAACACCATGGCAGCAGTTCTTCTGACAGAAAGAGTTTGGATGGTAAAATACTTTTAATGGATGGATTTTGACTGTGACTACAGCACAATAGCTGAAGTGAATACCACATCAGTCACTTTCTCCACTACACAGCAGGAATTTTTATATAAACATCAAGTTGCATTTTGATTTTAGCTCCTTGTGACACAAAAGTATGGGAAGCAGCCACAGCTGGTGGCTGCTTAAATTTATTCTTAAGGAGAATAAACTAATATTGGTTGTGCAAACTATTCTACAGACAATATCAATATGGGCCACATACTGTGTTGTGTTAGCAAGACTGTAACCAGTACGTAGATGCGATCTTTTCTCTCTATTTAGCATGGATAAGCTCACATCTGGAGTACTCTGCTCAGCACTGCACTTCCTAGCACAAGATCCACGTAGACTTACAGGAGCTAGTCAAGGGAGGTCCACAAAGACGTTTATGGAGCTGGATTGCCTGCTGTAGGAAGTTGAGAGAAGTGAAGTTTTCAGCTTGAAGAGAAGTCTAAAAGGGACCTTATCAGTTTCTGGAATGGGAGGAGATAGAGAAAAGAGCCAGGCACCTCTTGGAGATGTACATTAGAAGGATAGAAGGCAAGAGTCACAAGCTGAAAAAGAGGAAATTCTGATTAGATATTAGAGGTGAAGCTAATTAACACTAATCACAGTGAGGCTAGCCAAACACTGAAGCAGTGGCTCAAAGAGGCTGCAAAATCTAAGTCCTGGGAGATATTCAAACTTGACTCAGCAAAGCCCAAGACAGCTAGTTATAGTAGGCCTTGACTTGAGCAGGAGATTGAATTAGATGATTTTGGGACAACCCTTCCAATAATTTTTTTTTAGTATTTTACTTTACAAACAAATATGAAAAATATAAGCTGTGTAGGGGTAATCAGCAACCAAAAATGGCTTTGACAATCAATTTAATCACACATAATTATTTGCCCAGCTCTCTGACAACTTCCCAGTTTAATGTCACCAGAAATGAGTTTCAAGATGTGAATTCTAAATCAAATCAAGGCTCTGAATGTTCTCAAACTTGCCCCACATTAAGTATGTAGTGTTAAGTTATTCATCAGACTGCCAGAGCCTGTAAATCCTGAGAAGTCCACGCATGATTTAAACATGCAGGGAGTTATGGTCTCTCCAAACACCATACGTAGGACCTAATAATAAAGATATATTAATCAATTTAGAAATCAAGATTTGGTTCACTTGCCTCGTGTTTTTTAGACACCCTGAGCTCCTATTGTGAATTGTGTGAATCTAAACAAAGCTGTCTTCTTAGCAGGCAGAAATAATGACACATATTTTCCAGTTTCATGAATGCAGATCCTCTGGCATAGAGGCTGAAATATTTTATTAATGATAAATATGCTACCACCGTAGGCCTTTAAAAGAGAAACTTTTGACTTGTTTCATTTCCCAGTTACATGGTTAGGGTTCTTTTTATTTCCATTTGCCTGATAGTTCAACAGTCTTCTTCCTAAACTTGTTCTTCACATTTTATATCTACCACTATCCATCCATTCTGATTATAACTATAGCCCAAGCTCTTATGAGTGACTCATACAGAAGGAACATCAACCATATGCATTCATTTGTGCTGTTTTATGAAGAACCACTTTGGTGGTTATTGACATAAAACATTTGTGACAACCTGTTAGAAAATGAAATTTGCCCAACAAAGTTCACAGAGAAGAATCTATCAAAATAGCCATCAACAAGGATGAAAAAGAAGCCCAAAACTCTTATGGAATTCTTTTATATATTTCAAGGGAAAGGAAACTCTCTCAAGTTTGCAGGTCAAAAGCTACCTATAGCCTGCAAAGCATCAGTCAAGCAGAAGAAATGGTGCAGAGATCCAGAGAAAGTTTCATGTTTCCCCTCACCTCACTGCTGAGACAGTTTTAACTGAAACATAGGGGGAAGGTACAGTAGCAAAGAGATAGAACAAGACAAAGGAAATATTTCCCCACACCTCAGTAACTCAGCTGTGGCCATGCCAGAACAGTGTTTCAGCTGTAACAGGTGGTTTTACAGCTTCACACAGCTTTTTTGCCCTTCCTCATAAAATCGCAGAGGTCAAACCAGTCCTCAGCCTAAATTATAGATGTGAACAGTTGTTGAACAAGACTCAGGATGCTTTGACTTGTGAGAGCACAGAGCACATCTGACTGCTTTGCAGTACTTAACATACACAAGGAACAGAAAGATATGGGTTCCTCAAACCACATTCACTCTTGGAAAAAGAATGGAGCTTAAATATCTTCATATATAATACTGTTCTGCTACATTTTCCCCCTTCTTCTGTTCTTTATGCCTTTTATCACCCTCTGTCTTACCTTTTTCCTTGTATTATTCAGAATACTATACAAACTTAGAGAGAAGTTGAGCTCTCAGATGAGTAGAAACCAAGCTGTACAAGCTTGCCAACTACCATATTTTTTCCTTATCTTTCCTATGTTTTAATTCATGGCAAATGTGAACTTTCATGGTCATTTATGTTCACTTTCATGTCCAATTAAAGTAAAGCTTTAAAAAGTGTTATATTACAAAAGCATTTTCTATCAGATTCCTACTAGGGTCATTTGATATTAGACTCCATATGCACAATCATAATCCTTTCTGCATCAGCCCCCAAAAGAGTTGCATGCTATTTTGAGGTCATTTTACCATATTTACTAGAATGTTTAATCAAAACCAACATTCATTAGGAAGGGAAAAAAAAAAAAAAAAACCTTTACACAGCTAGATAGAACATATTGGTATGTAACAACTTGCTGAACAAAGTTGTGATATTTGACTATTCGCAAAGAACTTAGAGTGCACTTGTTTACCCTCAAGCATTAGTTCAGACACATACATCTTTTTTTTCTATATAATACTGATGTGCATCTACCAAGCATCAGACAATACATAAATCTGATTGGGCTGCATGTCAGTACTTGGAAAAAGCTACAGACCACTGGTATGGTGTTACATCAGTACTGATATAATAAAGTTGTAAAGTCATAGCAATATAAATATGTGTGTATTTTCCTGAAGCCACACAGATTACAGTGTACTCAAGAACGTAAATAAATTGTATTTCAGATTGTCTGAGTGAACTCCAGTGTCACAATCCCACCAGTCATGTATGCTGTTCTACAAATTTATTGAAATCAAAATGGAAAAACTGTTTTTACCACATCATAAAACTGTCATTCACTTTTGTCTTTTTGATAGGCTTGTTTCATTTTGTTTGGTTTGGTTTCAAGAAAAGACCACACATCAGATAAGCAAGAAACTTCAAAGTATTCTTAGGGTGCCTTACAGTAGACCACAAAATATGTCTTACTGTCTGCCATAGGTCATACCTAAGCTCAATCATTTCCATTAATTTCCTCACTTACATGAGCAAATCACTCATAAGTGAAAAAGGAAAAGGAAACTTTAAATGCAGGATTTAGGTCACCACTTCTGAAATGGCATTAATGTACACAGTGACACTCTCAAAGATAAGCAAAACATACATTCATCAAACAACAAAACATCAAGCAAGCAGGTTGACTTTTTCTCTGATTTCTGTTGTGCATAATAGAGCAGAGAAAAAACTATTAAATCCACGATATGATGTAGAATCTTTATCAAGCAATGAATGGCTGATCATTTCATAGAATCACTAACAAATCTGAATATATACATCATCGTAACTAAGCTCTTGATAACTCATTTTCATTTTTCTTGTTTCATGAACCAGAATTTACATTGAATTCCATGATTATTTTATTGGTACCCACAAAACTCTTCCACCCTTGCATTATCGCTGTGTTTTCCCTGTGCAACCCAAACTTCTGAGATCTAAAGAACCTACTTGGTAGATGTCACTTTGTTTTTAGAATACCCAACAAAAGAAGCACAAAAGAACTCTACCCTACTTTAAAGTAAATGCAGTAGCTCATTATTATTTGAAATACACAGTATATGTCTGAATCTCTAGAGGAGTGTTTTTCAGTGTCTGTTTTAGCCCAAGAAATCTCTAAACTATAATACATGTTTGTTAGGACATATAAGGGAGCACAGAAACATGCACCTGGGTATAAAAAGTATTTAGTAATGTTAGGTGACTAGACCTGTTCACACTATATACTTTCTTGGAGACAATATGGGCATCACTAAAATATGCATGGCTAATTATTATATAATATAATTATTATATAATATAAAAAATTATGCAGCTCTATTATCCATACAGCTTAGGTTTGTGCAAACAAAATCAAAGATTAGAGCTTCCAAAACTTAGAGGGTCAACCTGCAAATTGAGGAGCAGTACACTGCAATTTTGAACTACTAAATCTTAGGCAAAAAAAAAAGTAAAAGAAACAGGTGAAATTAAACTTGCTACAAGTGTTCTAATGGGTTCAGTATGAATTCTTTTGCAAATCAGTAAAGCTAAAATAAAATGTCTAAACTGCTAAACTCTTAGATAACACAAAGAGAACACTAGTATATTCTCCACCTTTTCCAAATAATCAGCCTGTAAGCAACCAAAATGAGACTGCTGTTTCTACAAGAGTGGAAAGGACTTTGCAAATCTACTTACTTATGAAGGAGTTCACTTCCATTTTAGTCTTAAGAAGTAAAATAAAATATTATTTGCTTGTTGATAAGGTGTCAGAGATTTGCAGACAGAGGATGACAGATGTTTAAGAAATCCAGCAATAAAAAAGATAGCTTAATTGTTACTCCCCCCCTCTCCAAACACCAAGTGAACAACAACAGAAGCAAAATGTTCTGTTGTCACTGCTTTGCCAGTTAAATATTCCAAGGTGTAGAGGCTTCTCCTGACCCATCACAGACAGCTTGTGCAGATTGAAAGTACATGCAACATAACTGGTCCTCAGAACACAGATGGTCTCATTACACTAATGAAAATCAAAAGCTGTCTTTAAGTGATATCATAAAATATGAATACGGGGCAATAATTTTTAAAAAAAAAAAAAAACCATATTGAGAAACTCCCTTCAGGAAGAAGGGCTAGTGAACTTGAAATAGTTTTGCATTTCTTGTATTTGCTTGCTGTGAGATTAATCCCCAAAAGACTTTTGTGAAATAGCAAAAAAAGTGCATAGTCTTTTCCGCTTTGTTACACAGTTTGTGCACAAGGTTACATATGCATATCTTAATGCACCAGGTTTGCTGTACAACTAAGAGTCATAGTCTAGTGTTCTGGCATGCACTGGTCATCTATCTACTGCTTAATCATGCAGAGGAAGCCCTTCTTTCTCAAGAGACTCATGATATTCACTGAATAAAAGGTATGGATTAAGATATTAGGACAGAATGATCTAGTCTCATTTGCATCGTACTCAGTGAAACACCAGGAAATCATCATCACCATCGCAATGATAATGTAGTACATGGGAATCAGGAGGAACTGCTGCTCCAGCTTTTGGTTTCAAACATGGGATTTCAAACAAAAATGGGAGGACTCGGCTGAAACATATCTGATAGCTCTTAGCCCAATTTAAGAGCTAAGGAATGCATTAAAATGCTTTGTTCATCAAATCCTTAAGGGCCTACTAATAAAATACGTTTGGGAACATTACAAAGGTAATTTTGTGCAGTTCTAATTATATATTCACTGCTATGAGTAGCAGAAATAATAAGATTTTTTCCTCTTCTTAAATATATACCGGGGTCCTATTACATTAGAGGAGAACATGTGGCACCTCTCTCATTGGTTCTGAGGAAAATCCATGCCTGAATTTTAAAACAGTCTTGAGAGAACCTTCTGGGAATAAAAGCCTGATGGAAAAGTAGTAGGTCCAGCTAGGCAACTGACTATAGCATCAGCTGAGGTCACATTTGGTCCCACGCAAAACAAACAGAGGAACTCCTGTGCATCTGCCTATGAAGCAGCTGTTTTAACTAAGTTACAGAAAGCACTTTCCAGCCTTTAAAAACCCATGCTTTCAGCTGCCACGAACACCTGCAGCTCTTAATTCACTAGTTGCATCATTAAAATAAATAAAATTGAACCAATATATCTTTTCTAACTTGGGGAGAATGTCCCACTGTTTGGGCCCATCGGGTAGTAGTTTTCTCAACACAAATGTGAGAGAAGTCTAACATGTTATTGCTGGTTTGCTACTGTAGCTTTTGTGGCCAAATCACTTCACTTATCAAAGTGAACGTGAATCCCTAGGTGATGCAAGGACACAACTGTGTCACTATTTTACTTAAATACAGGTATGTTATTCTTGTTCATCAAAATGTTTCCTGGGATGTTGTCTTATTTTGGGTTCTCTGTTAGAAAGAAATTCCTAGCCATAAGGGCATGGAGATGTCATTAATTGTCCAGAGAAGTTACAACAATCTGCAATGGATTAAAAAGTTGTAAATTATTTTAATACTATCAAATGCCAGCAATACTAGAAAGGTACAAAGAATGGAGATCTCAGGTTTGCCCTGCATGGATACCAACATACAGATATGTATTGTCTCTGGATCTTATGGACCTGGGGAAACAATGGAGCGATGATGGCACTTCTCACATTCACATACACCAAGTACAGATACCCCAGCTGTCACATGTTTTTTTTCTTTATTCTTTTGTTTTTCAGGCAGTAGAGCTAAGCAAATCCATAGTAGAGCTAAGAGATCCATAACATCCTATACCTGTTGGGAAGGATTTCCATAGCAAACTAACACAAAACATAAAAAATAATATGAAGAATTATATAGTATTTTTATTTTTTTTACTAGCATAGATAGAGATCTTGGCAGTGAATGAGAAATTTTAGTATGTTCTATTCTCTGCATAAACATAGAGCAAAACCCCAAACAGCTTATGGAAGAGAGCAAGTGGATACCATTTAGCAAACTCATGAGAGTACAAAGAAACAGATAATAGAAACCTTCTTCAAAACCCATTTTGAATGTTTTAAGAACAGATAGGAGAATTAAGTGGTCTTATTGGTTGCAATCAATCACATGAGTGTCAAAATATAGGGTAATAAAACTATCAAAA
>VXBJ01001579.1:136115-160121 GCA_013400055.1 Nycticryphes semicollaris
TTAATATCTTCAGTTTCACCTCCATGGCTGATCTAGTTCTCCCTTCAGACTGCCCCTATGCTACTGGTAAAGTGACTATTTCCATCATCATTCTCCTGGCAGAATTTCATTTCATAGGAAATGGCTGATGATCTTCACCAGTCCTAATAGACAAATCTTGTTCTATGTTACATTTGCATTTGAAAGGGCATAAAAATTGTGTGTGCCTATAGTCTGGATTGTCTGACAGATGGGCCTTGTAGAAGGAACCTTTTAGGAGGGACCCTGCTTTGGCTGAACAAGAAGGACCTGCCATTCAGGACTTAGTATTAGAAAATGGAAATTCCTACACTGTCAAATGTTGTTTAGGAAAAATCTCAGTCCAGCCCAGTTTCCCGTAGGCATGTCTTAAGGCACAGATGTTTCCATTTGCATTCTTTTTTTTCTGTGACAGTCATAACTTCCCTTGCCAATTATTTAAGTGTATTATTTTATTATATTTAAATGTAGTTTGAAATGGTCAAAGAGAAAAGCCAGATAACCAGCCCTCAGCAGAAGTTTCCATATATTTAATAGCAATGCCTGCCAGGCCTGAGATACTCTGTAGCGTGGCACTGGTTGCTATCAGAATGAAGTCACTAGAAAGAATGGATGAATAATTTAACAATTTTTACGTTTCTGTTTACCATAAGTAGAAAGTTGAAATCTTCAGCATATTCTTTGTTCCACAAGCCTCCACAATACATTGATGGTACTGCAGCTTTTCAGTGAATCTGTCCTGGTGAGCAAGAGCTTAAAGATCGGACTATGGCAGGACACTCATTTTTCAAATTGTCCTGTGCATCACTGTAACTATCAAGTTGCCTTTCTTTGCCTTTTAGCTTCCCCTCCATCTTGTTAATTTCAAAGATTAAGATGTTTTTATTTAATCTTTTCTTCATTACTTGTTCAAATCAACAATATGTCTTTTACTTCTATTGAATCTTTAATTTGCACCTTTTTTCCATTTTAATGCCTAATATTTTCCTTTCTTCTATAAAGCTTTTGAGCTGGACAGTTATTTTTAGCAACATTGCACTATTGTGATGAATATGAAAGACAACACAACAGTGGGAGTTATCCTTCAATGAATTTAATGTGTCCTTTTGTTTACTTGAATATTGACTAACTCTTTTTCCCCCACTCTTATAAACACAATACAACTACCAGAATAGCTTACTTCCTATTACAATACCTCACAAAAAGCTACACCAAAGTATCTCAGTCCACTTGGACTTTGGTTTAGAAACTTATTCATGGGTTTTTGTCTTAAAGTGTTCTAAATAAATATTACAGCTATACCAGTGAAACAGCAAGATTTTTGAGAACAAGGAGTATATTTATAGAATTTCATACTTTGCTCTGCGTATTGCAAGTCTGCTATGTTAAAATATCGATGTCATTATTGTTCTATCTAGAAAATACTTTAAAATACAAAATTAAAATCCATGCAATTGAGACAGGAGAGACAAACAGAATTCAGATGTGCTAGCAACTGAACCTGCACTCTGCAAGCAACTGAACCTGCACTCTGCAGCTTCCCCTTCTATGCCAGCCAGTGACAGAACACCATCCTCCAGATACCTCTGTTCGTGTCTCCAACTTGCTTGTGATATGCTAATTGCCTGGCTACCAAGCATTCTCCTGGAGAAACTGGAAAATCACGGTGTAGACAAGTGTACCCTCCGCTGGATTAAAAACTGGCTGGATGGCCGTGCCCAGCGAGTTGTGATTAATGGAGCAAAATCCGGCTGGCGGCCAGTCACCAGTGGTGTCCCTCAGGGCTCAGTTCTGGGGCCGGTCTTGTTCAATATCTTTATCGATGATCTGGACAGGGGGATTGAATGCACCCTCAGTAAGTTTGCAGATGACACCAAACTAGGTGGGAGCGTTGATCTGCTTGAGGGTCAGAAGGCTTTACAGAGGGATCTGGACAGGTTGGATCAATGGGCCAAGGCCAATGGGATGAGGTTTAATAAGGCCAAGTGCCGGGTCCTGCATTTTGGTCACAACAACCCCGGGCAGCGCTACAGGCTTGGGGCAGAGTGGCTGGAAAGCTGCCTGGCAGAAAAGGACCTGGGAGTGTTAGTGGACAGCCGGCTAAACATGAGCCAGCAGTGTGCCCAGGTGGCCAAGAAGGCCAACAGCATCCTGGCTTGTATCAGGAACAGTGTGGCCAGCAGGAGTAGGGAAGTCATCGTGCCTCTGTACTCGGCACTGGTGAGGCCTCACCTCGAGTACTGTGTTCAGTTCTGGGCCCCTCACTACAGGAAGGAGATTGAAGTGCTGGAGCGTGTCCAGAGGAGAGCCACCAAGCTGGTGAGGGGTCTGGAGAACAAGTCGTACGAGGAGAGGCTGAGGGAACTGGGCATGTTTAGTTTGGAGAAGAGGAGGCTGAGGGGAGACCTTATTGCCCTCTACAACTACCTGAAAGGAAACTGTAGAGAGGCAGGGATTGGCCTCTTCTCCCAAGGGAATAACGACAGGACCAGAGGAAATGGTATGAAGCTGCGGCAGGGGAGGTTTAGATTAGATATTAGGAAGAATTACTTTACTGAAAGAGTGGTCAGGCACTGGAACAGCCTGCCCAGGGAGGTGGTGGAGTCGACATCCCTGGAGGTATTTAAGAAACGTGTAGACGTGGCTCTTCAGGGCATGCTCTAGTGGCCAAGATTATTGGTTTGTGGTGGGGTGTTGTGCGTGGGGTTGTGGGTGTGGGGTTTAGTTGGTGGGTGGCTTTTTTGTTTGTTTGTTTTTGTGTGGGGGTTTTTTGTTGTGTTTTTGGTTTTTTTTTTTCTTTCATGTGGTTGGACTCGATGATCTCAAAGGTCCCTTCCAACCACTAAGATTCTGTGATTCTGTGATTCTGTGACATCCATTGAGAGGGGGTAGCCTACATACAGCATGTTTCAGGCAGCGATAGATTTCAGTAGCAGGAAAAAAGGGGAACGTTGAGCCTTAGTTTTAGTGCATTATAATTCCTAATAAGTGGAAATATGTTTTGATTTCTCCATGTCACACCGGAAATTGTAAAAATCATAACAGATAGGGCACCACTGTTCATTTTCTTCCATCTAGTCATCATATCACCATATCATCTAGTCATGCTGCATGAGTATAGTCTTTAGGTTGCTCATCACCAAAGAGCATACTTAGAAATGCTTCTAAAATCACAAAACACAGACACATCACTCATACTCAAAACACTAGCAGGTATGATATGTGAGACAGGTTGATTTGATCTTTTAGAAATGGTTTAGTATCTAAAATTTTGTATGCCATATATGAAGAAATAGTACCAGCAGGATATTGAAAACCACAGAGAGCTCTGTAGGAAATGTTAGGAAAGAACAGGGCAACTAAATGAACACCCAGGGAAAATAGTTACTCTAAAATTGGATCCCTGCTGTATCAACCTTTGTGGATGATATTGCCAATTTGGAAAACAGTAGATTTCAGGGGGTTTAGTAACCAGAAGTTATATGGAATATTGCTTAAGTCCCTAATTTTGCATTGGAAACTACAGCATTTTCAACAGTAATAGAAATAATCTTCCTAGTATCCAACAAGATTGCTGTCTCAAACTGGATTATCTATTTGGATTCACAGCAAAATTGTTGAAAGGTGAAACAGCACAGAAACCATCTGTCAGTTGAGACTGAGGATTAATTGACACAATTTTCTTAACATATTTTACACTTATACCTCATGTGAAAAAATAGTGCATCTGTTACTCTCACTTCCTTATAGAATAAAAGAAAGAAAGGATAAAAACCACACAAATATAAATTAGAACTGAGTTGTGTGGGCAAGAATATATATTGAGTTTGCCTTCTTCAGTTTCTTTATGTTCAACTTAAATAACATTCCATGATTGTTGAAAACTTAACTTTGACAAGGTTTTTAGGTCTCTTAAGATGAAACCTCAAAATGTAAAACACTGAAATCATAAGCAATCCTCCAAAACTTTATCTTGTTATATCTTCTGAAGAAATTCTCTTTGTTAAGGAATTTTTGAAAATGGTAAACAGAGAGAGCTTGCAGTTGGAAAAGTCTGTTCTACCTGTTAGTTTCAAGTTCCTATAATGAATGAAAATGAGAACTCTTCAAACAACATTGAAGTTCACAATCTCCTCTCAAATGCTGGCTTCAAATAAAATTACAGTTATCTAGAAAGATATTTTCCCCTATCTTTTTTCTTAATTGGTATATTTTTTCATGTTATTTAGTAAGCCTGTTGAGTAAATAATGTCATACCCCCCACACCCCTTCCCCATCTCCTAGGGACAGCCACTTCATTTTGCAGGCGTTTTCTTTTCAGTTTCAGAAATCAGCTGCTGCAACACTGATTGATTTGCATTCAAATGTAATTGTTCTGAAAAGCTATGAAACCTAGACTCTTACAAGGTACAGACAAATGCAGTCTCCAAAACATCCATACTTGACATAAGACAGTCCTGAACTTCAGCACGCATAGTAAAAGATCATTTGACCAAAATGTAAACAGCTGGGATACATTTACCAGGGTCAGAAAACTTGGGTGCTAATCAATTTGGATTAATGATGTACAAATAATGAGTTGCACTTAAAACAACTATGTTGTCAAAACATTGCTCTTTTAATCCCTGATAAATTATGAAGTTTATAAAAGCAGATTTTTGCCGATAATTGAAGATTATTTAAACATATGTGGAAAGGAGATTAAATGCTAATCCAGTGCCTCTAAAGTAAACTGTATGTCAGTCACGAGTCTTTGTACTTTACTGTTTCATAAATTCACTGCTAGCTATACATATATTTTTATGATAATCCAACTTTATTTTATGTCTAGACCTTTCACATTAAAAAATGCCATAACTAAACTTAGTTTTAAGGTACTTTCAGTACATTAGATCAGAACACATTAGGTTTTAAAAGAAAACAAATAACTTTGAGATTGAATGACCTGTTTCCACCCCACTCCACCTGTCTTAAATGGGAAATACAGGAAGATCTTTTCATAAAGATGTTTCCATTAGTTGTTGTATTTGAAGCTGAGCTGTATATCTGCTTGATCTTACAAAAAAAAGAAAAAAAAAGAAAGATAGTACAATTTTCCTGTTGCTTCACTATGTAATCCAAGTTAGAAGGAAACACACAAGTTTCTGATAATTGATTAAAAAATCCATATGTTATTTCCTTTTTTTTTATGATGGGAGTCTTCTTGCAGTTTATTGATAAAGTTTTTTGACATGAAATCAACAGCAATAAACTCCATCTTTAGGCATTTTTTAAAAATACAGGTACACTAAAAATAATATTTCTAAACATTTATGGTGTTAAATAAAATTAAATTAAGAATTAAAATGTTATTTAGTATTGTGTTCTTTGGCTGTGTCTCCTCTTGCCTTCCTTTCCACAAGTTTACACAGACCTTTCTTTCTAATCTTTCTTTTCGAAGATTATAGATCATATTGTGATGTTGTATTTGGTACTTGGAGAAGCAGCAGCTGACAGCAAGGTGCTCACATGCCTGAAGAGTTGTCCACTGAGCACACCCAGAAGAGTGAATCCATTCTGACTTAAATTATGTCAGACAATAATAAACCAAAAGAAGGGAATGAGGAGTCTGTAATTAGTGATGCCCACAAAACCGTCAGTAAGAATCTTGGCTTGGCACAGCAGAAGCTATATTACACTGCTGAAGAATGATAAAACTTAGCTACAGGACTAGCTACAAGTTTACATGCAGTGGCCATTTTAAATGCAGGTAATTTCACATAACATTTAAGATTTTTGTAAACCAACACCCAAAGGACAAGCTCTTCTGCCTGCACTTCCTTAATGCTTTCCAGATCTGCCTTTGCCAAAAGTCATGTTAATGATTCTTTACTCTTTGCTGCCAATAGTTTCCCGATATTATCGACAAAACAGACACGGACAAATCAACTTCCTAAATAAATAAAATTATAAAAAACCCCAAACATTCTTTTCCCTACAGCTCTGAAAGCAAGAGACTGACCTTAGACAGTAAAATATTCTATTCCTGGCGTCTCTCTCTGTCAACTTCATGAACTGACAGCTGCAGTGCTCAGGTTGTTGCATTCATGGCCAGATCAACATCATACGAATTTACTACCTGCCAACCAATAAAAACAGATTTTATGTGAAGATAAACAGCCCTGTGTTTGCTTCTGTACCATAATCATAAAGTTGTGGGTAATAAGAAAGTGGCAACTGGCAGACTCAAGCATTTTGTAATCCAGCATATGAGAAAAAGAAGCTGTATTATTTATTACTGATGTATCTTTGAAGGTACAAAATGCAGGTACTCTTCAGTGGCCTGGACAAAAGACCTTCTTGTTGTGAGTCTAAAATAAGGTACAGTAACGCATAGGTAAGGACACCAAAATAGTCCATTTCCTTCATGCTGGGGTTTGGTTTTATTTTCAACGTAGTTTTAGCCAACGAGACATGTTGGTGCCGTCAAAAATATGAAGTTGGTGTTGGACATTGAATCCTTTTTTTTCACTTTGCAAGACTAATTGGAATTCCTGGGGAGGGAGGAAGATGGGGTTGGGAAGGATATAGATCAGTAAGGTGAACAGCCACTACGGTTTCAGGCCACGGCTGCTATAATGTCCTCTAGGAATAAAAGTTGGATTGATTCACTGATTGGGAAAAGTGTCATTTCAATCCTTGTATTTCCATCATTTTACTGCATTTTGCATCTGCAGCTCTCACTACCAGGATACTTAAAGAGTAACAGAAAGACTGCACCTATGATCCATATTCTCCACAGAACACTCTAAATAATTTATCATTATAGGGTGGTAGTGTTACATTGCATAAACCTTTTGGCTGTATGAAAGTCTTAGTGAAAGAAGTTAAACCCCCTTGATCATGTTTGTAGTGCATTTTGATGCTCACTTTTTCCAAATATTTAAACTACCAAAACTGTTGGTGAAAGCGTTGCAAATTTTGATGAACACTTTTTAATAGTCTCTACATGTTGCACTGGTGGGAAACTATCACCTACAGATTTTTCCAGATTTTCAAAATCTGAGCTAGTTTTGTTGTCCATTATCGCCTCCTGCTTCTTTAGATTTAATTGAATACCTTGTGCCTAATGGTTACTCCTCAGTTCCTTTCAGCAAAACCTTCACAAGGCAGCTGCCTCCCCCAATGTAGAGGGACAATACAATCTTGCAGCAGTAACAGGGAAACTGATTTCCTGTAGGGAGAGGAGACAGAGCAATAAGAATTGTTGGGTGGGGCAATAAGAAGCCTGTGGGAAATTTTTGGAAGCTACTTGAGTTTTCTCTCCTCTTAAACTCTTTTTTTCACCCCTTGTGCTCCTACTTTTTCATCTTATTTGTACAGCCCTCTTCTCACTTCCTCCTCCAGGTACAAATGAGGATTTTGTCTTTCTCCCCTTACTTACCTATTTCTACCAAACAATTCCAATGAGCTTTGTGTTGTGTTGTTTTCAATTTACAAAATCTTTTTCACCCTAGCATAACTGCATATGCAGTAGGATGTCTGCACTGATCTATCCTACCGATGTGTTAAAACCACCCCTCTCTTTTTCAGACAAACAGGAAAGCCACAAAAACTGCAGTTATAAAGTATATTTCCCAGAAAGTGTGAGATTTTGAATATTGTGTTCACAAAGACATTATTAGAATTTATTTTTGCCTTTGCCAGTTGGGATGAATTTATTTATTAGGTAGCTTGATAAAGTTCTTACATTGAATGGTTACATGATATTAGAGGACATATAGGTAGATTGCAATGCACTTGAAGGACATAGGAAGCATGAAGCATCTCAGTGTTATCTGAGAGAGCAGAATCATAGATTACCAGTCTCTTCACAGGGATGTTGTTCTTAGACCACATTCCTGAAAAGCCACATCAAAAGTGTCTTCTCCAGTAAAGTAAAACTTAGCTTATTTTCCCTAAACTGAAAAATTACAACAGGCTTGTTTGATACAACAGTGACATTATGACAGTAGATAAAGGGTTATTTTACTAAGATAAAACAGAAGCTTCTCTCAAATTCTGCTCTCTGAAGCTCTGTAATCCCGAGAAATTTTCTACTTTTTATCAACATTTATTTGTATTGTGCAGAATTTTTTTTCCAATATATTTACCAAAAATATTTCTGCAAAGATTTATAGCCTAAGTAGCTGGTTAGTTGTTAATTTGAATGCTCGAATGTTTGTTGGTATTATTTTTTTTTATTTCTTTTTGAAAGTAGTAAGTGCTACTTTCTTTCAACATATTCAAAACTTCTACTAGATAATTTGGAAGTTCTTTTTCACTGGTCCCCCTTGGAAGATCCGGGAGAGGGATTGGCATTATGCTGCCAGTATCTGCTCCTAATGTATCTTCCAGCCACTTCAAAAACAATTACTTTATTCCCAGCCCATGCATGATCCAATTTGACAGGTAGAGAGGAAGGATGAACAAAGTTGTGCTTTCAGTGATAAGTACCCATGTTCTCCACTTCCTTGCCTGGGGTGCCTCTCTGGTCACAGCTCAGCCATATACAGCTCCTTATCTTCTGTGCCTCACTCTCCAATGAAACCTCCACCTGTGTAAAATTATTAACACTTTTCCTTAGGTTTCAGTATTATATTTAAACATTCACTCAGCCAGCCAGTAGAGACAGCAGCTACACATATCTAAGGTAATTTCTTTTGTCTTTTGGTGGGATTGCAACCAACAATTTTTTTTTGATTGAATCCCCTCTCACTTCTTAACTTCTGAATCTCCTCCTGACACCCAAAGAAATGGACAGGGTACAGATCCCAAATGTGGACTTGTGCTGTTCTTTCTCTCCATGGGCCAAGGGTATCTCAGATCTGTTCCTGACCCAGTCAGTGTCAGGTAGTCCGCTGGACATTTTTAACCAAAACAGAAGTGATTCTGTGATTCTTAAAATATTATGATCCCATAGGCTTTAAGCTCAATGGCCTTTTTTCCTTTTCTTATACCCTTGCCTCAGCAGTCTTCCTTCTTACACACTTTGAGGGGACATATTAGCACAGCATTTTTCTGGCAAAGTCAGCAGCGGTCTCCAGTTATGTAAAATATTTTATTATTTTTTTAGTAAGCCATATTTCATACCAGCAATATAACCAGAAGGTCAAATCCTTTGATTTTAAAAAGTACAGCCATACTTTTTGGCATAAAACTTAAACAATCTTAAATACTTACAAATTAACTACAAAGGGGAGTTGGTTCTCCACAGTGTTTTGTCTCCACTTCATTATATAATTTATGTTGGGGAGAAGAGTCTTGGCTAACTGGGAGTCCTGAGTTTTCTGAAAATAAACACATGAAAATAAAGGCAATCACAGATATAATTATGCCTTAGACATTTCTAAAAATGGCACTACGCAGAACAAGAGATTTCACTTTCTAATAGAAAGGCTAGATCACGAGTGCATTATGGTTTCTCAGTTGGGATATGTCCATGTAACAAATTGCAGTGCCAGTCAGGGTTACTCATTTTATCTCTAAGGATACAAGCTGGAAGCTGGCAGCAGGCCGGCTGCATTAGCTGGGGTTTGCAGGGGCTAACGAGCTACTCCCAGGGGCAGGCTCTATACAGCGTGGCAGGGCGCCGCGCTAACCCAAAGCTACAGCTTTCAGATACCCAGTGAGTTCATTCAGGATATTACTGTGGGGCACAGCACTACGCTGTGTTGACATGTCTAAGTGGTTCTGCTGCTTGGTCTCCTTATGCTTTGGAGGGGAAATAAAACATGAAAGGCAGACATCCAGCATACAGTGAAAAATAATGTGCTAGGCACATGGTTGACCAACCCAGTCCCACACTCCAGTCCACCTGTACTGTATGATAGAGGCACAATTAAAAGGGTGCACCAGCTACTACTGGGATATTAGCATTATACACTTACAGCACACTGTAAAGATTTGGTCATATGTGTTTGTACAAATAGAACATGCTTGAATCTTAACTCTTTTCTTCACAGAGAAGTCATTTGAATACAAGCGTTAATTAATACACACTTGTTCAAACATATTGAAGGCATTACAATCCTCTGTTATGATATGAAGAAAGAAAGATGTAATACAGGCAGAGACTTCCTTGCACTTACATAAGTAGTTCCTTTTCTTCATTCTTCTGAATTAATCCTTTCATTCAGAGATGAATGAATATGGGAGACTGCAAAATTTTTAGGGAGCTGTTCACCCAATAGAAAAAAACAATAGAAAAGGAGAGACTAAAAGGTAAAACACACTTGACAGACAGGAAGCATTCATCAGCTATGACACACTTATTCTGTTACATGAAATTGCATTTTTNTTGAGAATAAAATTGGCGTGCTCTCACTTGATTTTTTTCTTTGTTAAATCAGTATTTTTTCTTATAGGAGAAACCAAGTTTTAATCCATAACTTATAGCTAAAATACAGATAAAAAGAAATTCAAATATACCTTTATAAGTCATCAGCAGTATTCTGTGTGCACTTAAGCAACACTTTTACTTATTTTGACTCAAATAGAAAAGTATCTTCTCCCTGTGGCAAATTAAAATCTCACATCTGCATGACTGTATGATACGGAACAAAGGATGCACAAATGAAGAACACATAGAGAAATCATTATTCAGATGTACCTGCACCTCAAGACTATCTCCAGTTTCAATGCAGGACCCCAAACCACAGAATTTTTCACTGGAAGAAGTCATGAACCTATGAGAACCTTATCTAAAATCTGGCCTGAATTTGTAATAAAGTAATTAAACAAGTGAGTTTGCTTTTCCTACTTTTATGAGTATTTCAGAGATCTGGACATCTTTAACTTTTCCATTGGTATGAAGTTCTGTCATTCATAAGCAACTAGGACTATGACACAATCCAGATAAATGTCTTACTTTGGTACACTTCTGTTAGTTAGCCAATGTAAGTGTTTTATAATAAAAATAAACTTGCTCAGGCAAAAGCGGTTGGGACTCTGAGCTGGTATCTTTTTGCAGGGCTCAGAAAGCAGCGAGCATGCCTTCCCATAACATTATCTTTACCATTTTATTTGCATTACAGTCATGTCTATAAGTGCTTCCTGGAAGCTGCTGTAGTCTAAATAAAGATCTAGGGTTTCACGTTTGTTATTTCTGCTGCTAATGCACTGAATTAAAAAAAAAAAAAAAACCATAATATACTTGAGGAAATTATGTGAGATGTAGAAAACAATGCCCACATCAAGATACTTTTCTCAAAATTGTATTTCATGTTTTTAAACAGAGGCAGACCAAACCCAAAACGTTACATGAGAACAATTCAGTGCCAACTGGAGAAAAGGATGCTACGAATCACAGACAGGTGCTCTCTTTCATACACCTGTCTCTAGTTCTGGCCAGTCAATGTGGAAAGGACTTCACTGGAGTCCAAAGGCAGTTTTCTGCCTCACTTTATTTGAAGTTTGCTGTGTAGATTCCCATTGATGCCGAAGCCCATGACAGCAGGAAATTCTACATGAGGTGTTGATGAACACAGCCCAGCATGTTAAGTGTCCCTGCTATCTTACAGAATTATTTTTAAACACGCATATGCATATATACTACAATATATACTGCTTCTGTTCCTCAGTGCAAGCTATAAAATCTATTAAAGAGTTACATAAAGCTCTGTAAACTATAGTTAATTTACAGATTATGTTTGATTACTTTTAACAGTGAAGATGAAAAGAAGCATCAAGGACACCATTATTCTCTTTTTATAATAATAATGAAAACTTCAACCACAGAAAAATTCCACACCCTAACCTTTCATGTGGAAGTGGTTCTATTAGAAGAACAAGCTAATAGCATCTGATTCACATCTAAATGAGTCATTCAATTTACCACAATCATCAAGGAAACAGAATGGCATAGGACTCGAGCGTAGTCTTGGCCATTGGATATGCTCTAAAAACATCTAAAATCAGTCACTTAAAAATTGCAAACGGAGAGGGAAGATTTGTTATAGTACAGAGCATGGAACCACTGCCTTTATACGCAGTGATGAAGAGTCTGTCTGTGCTCTGATTTCTGAATTAGAAGTGGCAACATTCCTTCCAAATACAGATAAACAAGAGGGAGGGACATAAACTTTGCTCTTTATGCCCTGCATCATACAATCTGCTTTTTAGCAGTGCTTTTTGGTTGTTTATATTTTCATATAATAAACACAAACACAAACCAAACAAGAAGACTGAAAAGTAATGAGATTCAATTAAATACTTGCCTGCAGGAAAGCACAAATCTTTCACAACTAAAGGCCCAGGTCTGTAGTCCACATAGGAGTACAGATCATATTAAAGCAAATAAGCACACGGCTGCTGTGACAACCAAAGGACTGGAATGTAAAAAGGAAAAAAAAATCCACAGTTTCCTGGCATTTTGAATGTGCAGAATAAAATCCTACCTACTAATCTTCGAAGGTCACAAAGAGGGATGGGCAAATACAAGATGTTACAGATGAGCAAAAAACAGAACAAAAGCTTTGTGCTAATTTTGCTTTAAACACCCATGCAGTTTAGAAGATTTCCATACCTTCACCTACTCAGAGCATGCAGGGCTGGCACCTGGACAACCACCATGCTCCTAACCTGACAGCAAGACAAGGGCAAACCCTCTATGATTGACTGACACTTAGCTGTATCAGGAAGACTAATTTGATCACCATCCATATGTTCCCCATGAGGAAAATGAAGAAAAGCAAAAATCCAATTTTGGCTGAAAATTACATGTAATCCTTGCATTTAGCACTTCAGTTTAGCAATCTTTGCACCTACAATTGTATTAAGAAAGAGCAACTGTATTAGTTATGGTAATCTCATTCTACCATTTTAAGTGACATGTTGTTTTTGTGGGTTTGTAGCTCTGTACACTTGTATGCAAACAAATGGAAGAAAAGCCTGAATTCCTGCCAAACTGAAAAGGAAATAAACAGCAGGGAATGAAATTATTTTTTCAGACTTCTAAGAAACAATTACAAGGAAGAAAGAGCAAAACTCAAAAGTACAAGAAAGCAGTTAGCAGTAACTGAGGCTCCTTGAGACCTGGATCATGTTAAAAGATCTTTTCAGGTGTATCCAACCTTAGTGTATTACTGTAAATTCATAGATTTTTAAGGCCAGGAGGGAACATTAATTATGATCATCCTTTTTCATCCACCACACACCATAAAGAATTTCTCCCAATGAGGCCTGAATAAAACCTGACACTTAATGAAGCAGGAGAACATCTTTAGGACACAGCTAATTTTCACATAAAACCTTTGGTCCTGCTTATTCTTGGGAAAACTTTGCCAGCTGGGTATCCTCTTGTGCACATTTTAAGTATATTCATCACAGGACTAGCAGGAGTAATTCTCTCCCTTGCAGAGTAGCTGAAGAGGAGGCTTAGATGGGATTTTAGCAGTGGTCATGGTCTCTTCAGTAGCATAAATTTTATCTTGTGCCAGTGCATATTCATATTAAAAGCAGAAATCCACAGGGAAGTCAGTAAAGTCTTTCACTTACCATTTTGGGGTCTTATTCACTTCCAAGGGAAAGAAAACAAAACCCAAAAAAAAAAAAGAATGTTCAACATGAAACAACAGAAACTTTTCATGGTCAACATCATAGAAAAAGAAGAACAGCAAACAGAGAAACCCTGTGTCACAAGCACCCTAGCTGAGACTGTAGGATGATTTGGTGCTTCTCTTGCTGGGACTGACATTCTCCTACACACAGACTTTTTCCCCAGCCTGTCCTTTCTAGGCTCCATGGTGTAGTTTCTCACCAAGTTTGAAACCATCTACCTTGTTCACCAGCCTTTTCTTTCATTAGCAGGAGAGCAGAGGGGATTATCACACAAGCTACTCGTGTGTTGTACAGAAGTGTCATGAATGACTTTGTTGTAGCAAAAATCATTAGTGAACTAACCCCCAGAAATGTGGGAAATTTTATTTAGCTTGGGTAAACAAGCCTCAATGTTTTGTTTCTTTATTTCAACACTGAACTTCTCCTTTCTTGGCAATACCCTTCCTTCCTTAATCTCCTTTAATGCAGAGAATAAGCATCGTGGATTAGTCATCAAACCTAATATTCAGCCAGAGAAACTTAGAAGCCCAGTTGTAACATGTAACAGCTGTAGGAGAGCTCTAGGTAGACTGATGAAGTAGACAATAGAAGAGAGTTGAAGTTTACTTGTAAGGATACAATAAAAAAATTTCATGTCTGCTGAGTCCTGCTTTCCTCTTGACCATGCAGAGAAGCAGTAACCAAAATTACTCAGGCAATAGGGTACAATAATCCCTCTGAGGAGTTGCATAGCAATTGTTTCGGGAATTTGCATTTTACCTCAAAACACCACACAGGGGTCTACCTCACGTTGACAGTAAGCACTCTGACTTTCTGTTCAAGGAAAGTATTTCACCTGGGAATACCAACCCCTACGTGAATGGTTTTTGTATACATGTATTATAGGCCAAATTTCTGTCTCTATCTGAGAACAGATGTTATCCTGCTGTGAATAGAGGCAAAAAATGAGAGAGAAAAAAGAAGGAAAAAGCAACAAGAAGCCACAATAATTTTCCCCTAAATTGTGAAGGTAGTTATTTCACCTTTGCAAATAGGCTGCATTTTTGTTAGCCTACTGTTACTACTCTGTGTTCTGCATGTATCACACCAGGATTTTAAATACCCAGTACTGATTTTTGAAATGTTTTGAATTACATGAATATTTTCACTGAAAAGCGTGTCCAAAAACTGAGCTACCACTAAGCTAACCTTCTGAAGCTCAGCATGGAAAGACTTCAAAAAAACATTTTTTTGTAAAAAAGGGAAAAAAAAAAAAAAAAAAAAAAAAAAAAAAAAAGAAAGAAAGAAAGAAGAATGAATTATCAGAATCCAGAATCTAAGCTCCAAATGATTCTGTTCTATTTTATCGTCTATTTCATTATGTGCTTTTCCCTGTTGTCAGTGTTGCCTGAAAGTTTTTCTCTGGTTATTTCTAGAAAA
The DNA here is from genome assembly GCA_013400055.1 of Nycticryphes semicollaris. Lineage (NCBI taxonomy): Eukaryota > Metazoa > Chordata > Aves > Charadriiformes > Rostratulidae > Nycticryphes > Nycticryphes semicollaris. The sequence goes on from VXBJ01001579.1 coordinate 151,131, forward strand.
GACCCATCTTAATTTCCAGACACAAAAGCACATCCGGACTATACCCAGTTTGGAGCTAGTGAAACTTAGAATATAAAAATACAAACTCTCACAGCCTCTTTAAGCTCTTAATTTTAGACTAAAGGTAAGTTTAATAAAGAAAAATTGCAAGCAGGTAAAAAAATGTTTCTAGTTCTCATTAGGGTGCGGTGAAAATTAATTCCTAAGCAGAAAGTACTTTGAGATCTTTGCATGAAAGCCATTACTTTGGTTAAGAGCAAACTAGTATTATTAAGTGTTATTAAAATAAATTGGAGGCAGAGAACATAATAAATGTTTCCCTGTAAGTTAAATCTGAGAACTGGTCTCCATTGCATTGTAGGTCAGTTTTAACCTTTAGAGTACCAACATCATATGCATCTCATTTACACTGCAGAGATAAGTCTCCCCTGAGCCTTTCAACCCCCCAGTCACAGCCTATACAGCTTGTTGACATACTGTAATTATCAAGGAACTTTGTAAGGTAATTTTGGACTACAAAAGGAAGCAAATAACAATTTATGTTTAAATTTGTTTTGTTTTAAAGATACACAATATCCTGTGGATCAAGTTCAAACCACTGTTTTGGAAGCCCATAATTTTATATTATGACATTTAAATCAGTGCCTAACCATAAAGAAATTCCAGGACTTGGAAGGTTTTGATGAAAAGAAATGAGTAGAAGGGGCTATCAGTCTTCCCTCTAATTCTTGCTGTTAGTTTAAGGGCTTTAAGGTGCTAAATAAAGCTAGTAAAATACCAGCCTTGGAGGGCAAAGTCCTCTGTGTAATCACAAAACAAGCATATCACAAAACAAACATATCACAAAGTAGCATCAATACATACTTGCTAAATCATCGTTAGGGCCCAGATGCAGAGGCCTGACAGGATTGTACTGTTCATTAATTTGTTATTTCAAAAATCAGGCTGCATCTGGACACAGTAAACATATCGATTTAAGTAACATTCAATACCCTGATGTCCAACAGGATTGTGAGCTTCTAGAACTTAGGTATATAAATACAAAGCAATAGTTGTAAAGCCTGCTTAGAAAGCTATTAACTAAGAATAGTAGCCGAAAAGAAAATGTAGCTGAGAAGAGCCAAGAAAAGAATGATAGAGCAGACAATTCAGCTATTAACTCTGACAGTTTTGGATTTTGATTAATATGTCAAAAATTGTGAGAGAAATGTTTAGTTTATAAAAATGTTAGTATTGACATATAAAAATTTGAAAGCTTTACAAATATGTAAAGTGGCCAATAAAATAAAATTCATTTTGTTCTCATTGTTCTCATAAGGGTTATTTAGAAAGGTACCTTGGCGTAGGCAAATCTGTGTATTCTCTTGTGAACACCTGTGAACTGTTGAGTTTAATTGGGCAACAGCTGGTGCTGATTGTGGGTTTTCTTGCTGTATCTCATTACTGGTTTCCCCTTTGCTCTTTCCTTATTCATTGCTGCTGTTGTGTACTGCTTAGAGGATCCTAGCAGAAATAGTTAAAGATAGTCTAAGAAAATGATTTAAATTGTTTCTGTGTACATCTGCATACTGTTGAGCTTACTCAGAATACAGCAGATGTGTGATGTACGTGGGTGGCAGTCTGGGGATATAACACATTGGCTGGCAGTCCTCACAGTATCTTTCATTCTCCATTTAAGCATCAAGTTTTTTCTGCAGAGGTCAGGAGATGCTGTGATTTAGTTATTTATGAACTAAAAATCTCAAAAAATAGCACTCAAAGCCACCCTTTGTAATTTTGCAATGGAATACTTTCCTTGCTTCTCATTTCAATAAAACTATGAAGAAGTAATCATGTATGTCCTACTGCATTATCTTGCTAAACATTCTCAGGGCAAAGCTGCTGATCCTAAGAGCCAAACTACCACTTTTTTCAACATTTAGGAGAATTACCAGTTCAGAGAGAAGACATTTTGAGCGCTGACCTTGCCAAAAGCACGGCAACTGAGTGCACAAAGTGGGAGAGTAAATGGAAGACGAAAAATGAGTTTTTCTGGAAAAGAGTAACGAACAAAAGTGAAGGAAAAAGCCCTCCACAGTGAAATTATCAGCCAGATGCCTATTTCAAAATAAGAACATAATTCTGAGAAAGTTTCAAATTGATAACAGAAGAAAAACACTAAAAATAGATAAAGTTACTTACTAATGACTTGAGTGAGATAGAACTAGACCAAGACTACACTTATTGAAAATGGAAACTCCCGTCTATTTTCCTGATATGTAAGTTCCTCTACTCAGAGAACAGAGAATTAAAATTAGCCCTTCAGCTAGTGCTGTTTAAAAAAAAAAAAAAAAGCCAAATCATCAGATACAGTGCTCTGAAATAACAATTAAGTGAGCATTCGCTTTTGTTTGAGCAGATAGTAAATTTAAATATAGGTCAACAAAGCTGATTTTGATACTGCAAATAATGAATTGATATTTATAACTAGACAACTTTCAATTTATTTAACACTCCAATACATTATGGACATAATACTCTATATATTGATATTATTACCAAAAAATTTATGTTAATCTACCATACTCTAACCATAACTCTAACATGAAACCGTTAAGTATCTTGCCTTTTAATACGGTTTTGATTTCCAATGCCGTCAACACTAAGCTCCTTTTTCATCTCTTTAAGAACAGAAAAAGAGTAGCAGGCAACAAAACAAACAGTAATTCTGTGTGCAGCAAGTGAAAAAAGGGTTTCAATAACATAAATACCATTTTGGGGTATAAATATACTTTACTTATGCATATAAAGTATAAAGCCTACTTTATCAATAACTGAAGTGACATGACAGTCTTTGTACTCTGAGATGATGTAATATCTCCCTAAGTTGTATAGGACAAAAATATATTTGGACCTACTTTATCTTTGCATAGGTATAGAAGTATTGAATATATATATATATATGTTCAGAAATACCTCTGAGAGTACAGGACAATTACAAATATTTATAATCTTGAAATGTGAAGGGTTGGAGTCATATTAATTCATGTTACCATTGATAGCTTTAGATTTACCTATTAATGTTCTTATGAATCTCATTAATAGAGGTCCCATTAGCAATGTTTTTTAACTAATTCTGCAGATGTAGCAATAAAAAGCATTAAGGTGTTTTGAAACAATTTTCAGCTAAAGTAGCGTCCCTGCATCTAGCAAGACATATTTACTGTGGCATTGTGGTTTATGTCTTTATCTTTATTAATGCAGTATTAATATTGTTATTATCCTTGGAAGAGAATTTGTATATACACAGAATACCTAATAATGAAGAAAGAATCTATTTATTGGTCCTTGTTAAGATAAGAAACATATTTGTCATGATTTGACAGAAAAAGAACAATCTTACTTACTTAAAAATCATAGTCTTCATGTTGAACCAGATAATCATTAATTTCAAGTTTACTGTCAGTGTTACGTTTCTATTAACTCCAAACTTTGCAGCTAATTTAGACTGTAATATTTTGGTACTAAAATTTAGTTTGTCTGCTGGGCCACTGGAGCTTACGCCTCAGCACGAGGTGGCAGCTAGGTTCTGTGTTTGGAAAAAATTGCTTACTGATCATCTCACTGCTTGTTAGGTAGCTATTTCCAAAAGAATCTATGCACATATCTATCCTATCACTGTCAGACCCACCCAATTTCCTGAGTCAGATACAATGAGACTCATGACAACATCTCTTAGCTTTGTTAAGTGTCTTCCTCATAGGAGTAAATATGTCAGGTCAGTTCATAGGGGGTTAAATGGTTCTTGCTAAGATGAAGACAAATACAACATTCACCAAGACTAAGAAATTATCTCTTTTTAAATATCAGGTAAACAATTCTGGGACTGCAGTGTTTAGAAAAATCTAGATAAACTTCCTAAAATTCATCACAGTAAAATTAATATATCTTTCCTAAGCTTGGTTGCAAATAAGAGACATTCCCCTAAGTAGCTTATAACAATATCAAATAAATTCAAGTTATGGCAAGATACCTCAGTTTCATCATACATTTACCTGATTCTTACAGCTGTAATTTATATCAGAACCAAAGCCATATTTCCAAAGGCTATAGATTTTTACATCAAAGGCTTGATTCTTGGCAGAAACAACTAGCTATTTAGAGGAATAATGCTACAAACGCAGAAATACTAGTTACTTGTTTTCAGAGAAAGAAAATAGCTTAATAATAAAAGCTTCCAAAAACTTGACAAACACTTTGCCATTCCAAGACTAATCACAAGTTTTAGCCACTCAGATAGTCCTTGGAAGATTTTGTTTAGGCCCCTAAGAGCCATTAGAAAATTTGTTAACTGATTTTAATGTGACATTCATATAACACACATACACACACAAAATCACAAAAATCACAGATGGGTTGAAGTTGGAAAGGATCTTCGGGGGTCATCTGGTCCAAACCCCCTGTTTAAGCAGGGGCAGCTAGAGACAGTTGCCCACGACCTCGTTCAGACAGCTATTGAATATCTCCAAGGAAGTAGACTTCATAATCACCTTGAGCAATCTGTGCCTCTGGTTGGTCACCATTTCGTCACCATCACAGTGAAAAAAAATGTTTCTTGATGCCGAGAAGGAACCTCCTGTGTTTCAGTTTTAACCACTGTTTCTGGTCCTGAAAAGAGCCTGGCCCTGTCTTCTCTGCCCTCTGGTTTCAGATGATTGCATACACTGATGAGATTCCCCCCGATCTTTCTCTTCTTCACACTGAACAGTGCCAACTCTCTCAGCCTTTCCTCATAGCAGAGATGCTCTAGTCCCTTGTTCATCTTTATGGTCCTTCATTAGACTCTCTATGTCTTTCTTAAACTGGGGAGTCCATACCTGGGCACAGTTTGGTCCATGTATAGCCTCATCTGGACTGAGCAGAGAGAAAGTATCACCTGCCTTGAGCTGCTGGCAATGCTTTCCTTAATGCAACCCGGAATACTACTAGCCTTCTTTGCTTCAAGGGAACGTTGTTGGCTCATGTTCAACTTGGTATTCACCAGAAGCCCCAAGCCCTTTTATGCAAAGCTGCATTACATCTGAGGCAACTCTCTGGGTTCATAATAATAAAAAGACAAAGAAGGAAATTACTATAGAAAAAGAAGCAAAGAAGCAAATAATTATAGCCATTATTCTGTATTCACATATAATCAACAGAGTTGAAGAGCCATATTCAAATTTACGAAATCAAGGGAATCTACATACATGTCTAAAATGAAGTCTGGCCAGACTTATTTTAGGTACATATTTGTTCCAGAAAGACTCTATGTCTAGAAAGAATCAGTTTGTCCTTACGATGGGATAGATCAATTTAAAATTGTGCCATAATTTTGTAGCTATGTTATTGCCTTGGGAATCTCTACCTCTGAGACAAGCAGAGGGTCTTTGAGTCTAATCCAGGTGAATAAGGTTCACAGACGTCTGAAAGCTGAATCATCTCTTCCTGACAGGAGGAAATGCCATGAGGAGAGGCGATCACTGAGCGAGCAGAGATAAGGACCTGGATGTTTCTCATGGCCACACGCCTACAAGTAGAAAGTTACATGTAAAGAAGTTCAGGAACCTGTTGGGTCAGATCGAAGGATGACCATATTTTTGAAGATGTCAGCAGACATCTGCAGAGGCAGGGCACAGGGCCTACAAGTGGCACCTGCTGGGGGCCATGATTCTGTTACTACATAGTACCATGTCCAAGCCCATCAGTCCAGCTGCTCAATAGGTTTAATTATCATTAGTGTAATGCTGCTTTGATGGGCGTCTACACTGTTTCCAGATGCAGTCCTAATTTAATCATGTTACCTTGAGTGTGACCGGATCAGGCTCCACTGTGAAATGCAGGTATGATCCAAGACTCTACAGAGGCTTTGTAACTAAGTCCAGTAGATACTGAATCAGATGTGATCAGTAACTCAACCAACTTCTCATTTTGGGAGAGGACAGATGAGACACATGTCCAAATCATCAACCAAAGTAAATATTTTGGAATAATTNNNAGAAAAAAAAAAAAAAAAAAAAAAAAAAAAAAAAAAACAAAACCAAAAAGGAATACAATAAGACAAGTTGATAATGCCAACAGTGCTCAGGAATTCATCTCGTATCTTACCATGCCTATGCCAATGTCGCTGTGGCATTAATACAGAAATGTGGCAGTAATACAGAAATGTGGCAGTAACGTGAAAAATTATGTAGTAGCCAACAACAAAAAGTCTCCACTGATAAAGCTATAAATTGTAATTTCTCAAGTAGCTAATCTGTTATTACCAATCACTCTTTCAATTACCTGGGTGGTTAGGGTGTTTAACATTGGAACTGAAAGCAAGAGAAAAATCACTATGGATCTATACACAATTTCCTATTTATATTCTTATAAAATTGTTAAAACAGCTCACAACAAATTATTGCTGCATTCACAGTAAACCACAATAAAAACACAATTCTCTTCCTAATTTCCATGGGCAGCTGGGGACACAATCAGGTTGTTTTCTCTTCTCTCCTTTGCTTTTCCTTCTTTTTTCTTTCTCCTTTTGCCTCTGTCTCTTCTTCCTTGGTATTTTTAGCAGCAGCTTTGGAAAAGTGAAGTTGAAAAAGTGAGCCTTAGACTTTGTTCCGAAGGCAGTGAGATTTGTGGTCTTTCTTATTTCCTGTTATAATAAGATCCAAACCACTTGCCTCGATGCCAAGAAAGCCCCATCTCCAGTTCCCACAAGCTTCACCCTTGAGGCTGACAAGCTCATAGTTTCTGAAGGAACATGATTGTCAAAAAATGTCATCAATACAAGGACAGAGGTTCACTCAGGGAAATATGGAGTCATGTTCACCAGTGGTCTTGAAGATTAATAACAGGACCTTGGTTTTGATCCAACATATTTATAATATCATAATAAATTTATTAAATACATTAGTTCATAAATTTTGTATTTTCTTTCAGCTATAATTTGAAAATTGGGTTGCAGAACTGAGGAAGAAGAAGAAATTTATTGGCCACCACTAAGTATGCTTAACTCATTGGAGTGTTAATTAGTTTCTACTTTGTCTTTATTCCAGGCACTCCCTGTTCACTAGCTTTTAGTTAATTGATGGTTTCTCTGTGGAAACAGGACAAACAGGAAGAAGCTAGGTATGAATCTTTTTTTTTTTTCCCATTTCACATCTGAGGGAATTGACAGGCAAGTCTTGTTGTGGGAACTGGATTTATGTATTACCCTCCTCCAGTTGTTTGTCCTGCTCCTCTGCTGGAGTTACCAGGAGCAGGTATGAGCCAGACTCTGAGCAGCTGTGGCTTATAACTCAGCATATCAACTTAAACAGAAGATGAGAGTAGTTTAGACTGACACAACAGACTCCAAGAACTGCCAACAGAGGAGTCTGGTGCAGACTCACTCCTGCTTCCTCTCCCACAGGGGCAGTAATTGCAGCAGAAGGAAGTGGTATTCATGCATGCACCAGCAACCAGGGCTTATCTGTCAACCCCTTGAGTCATATGTGGTGAGGCAAAAGACGTCACAGCATATAAAGCTAGGTCTTTTCGCATGCATGTTGAAAGAAGGTTAACTCTTAGTTCAGAGATGGCTGGTCGTTTCTACACAGGTTTTCTTTCCCTCAAAGACAGGACTTTTTGTGGCCCAACTACCAAGTGCTCTCTAGCTTCCAACAAGTGTAACAATTTTCATTCTTTAAAATATTGCCAGCATCCATCTTAAATACAGATACCTTGACTATTAGAGGCATTTTTATCTCACTTGATCACATAAAGCCCAGATTCTGAGGTCTCAGCTCCCTTTACCAAACAGGACCCTGGTTTGACATTTGTACTTGTATACTTTGGTGGACATCTTTAATTTCAATCTGCTGTTTCATTTTATCTGCTCTAATAAATGTGCATGACATATAAATTGTATTCTATAATACTGATTGATGATCTTAGCTCTATTTATGGTTAATCTCACATGACTGGTCACTAAAGTGGGTCATTGTTCAACCTTTAACACAATTTTTCATCATCCTGACTGACATGGGAATTAAAAACTGTTGTTCTACCGTTTTCTTGTAAAATAAAAGAAGCAATTCCTCTTGGGGAAATGTATCTCCAATTTATGCCTTTCTTATTTATTTTATCACTTTACTACAAGTGTTTATTTCTTCCTGCTGTTTAGACCCACAATAGAACTACTCAGCTGCATTTCCACATGCTCTTCTTAAACTCCTAACACACCATTTCAAAATAATGGATCAACTAATTTAAACATTTCTCCTATACTTTCATTTGCAAACATGTCCTTTCCAGCCCACAGTGGAAAGCCTTTCTTTGCTTTCACTGACAGCTGCATACAGCCCACCAGTTAGGTGGTAATGAGAAGCCCTACCCTGAACAAGCAGAACAATAACGCAGAGGATCTTTCAATTGCCTAACTCCCAGCCTGCCAAGCAGCAGGAAGCTCTCCAGGACAACGCTGAAGCAGGAAATCTGTCAGATACAATGGGTTTTGCTGACTCGCTTGCTAGTACCAGTTCCTTCATGATTTCTTTAATTTGGCCTTTTCCTGTTCCTTTCTGTGGTGCTGTCGGCATTGCTGTTTCTTGCCCATTTGTCAGCTTTGATGTTTTTAAGGTGTGCAAAGCCAATATGTCAGCAATGCCAAAAAAAAAAAAAAAAAATAATAAATTCCATCTGATTATAACAAGAGCTTGTAGCAGCTTGACTGTCCTCTACCTTAAGGCTACCTGGCAATACCATAAGGCCAAATTCAGAAATAATGTGTAGAAGAGTTTTAGTTCAAAGGCTTTGAGGCTGGGCTGATTAACCTCCTTGGAATGTCAGGGCAATCTCCTGCCCCACAGCCCAGGCAGGGACAAGCTCAGGTGGAACAGGTGACCATATTCCCACTCCACTCCCTAAATATCCCTCCAGGGGTGTGAGTTGAGCCAGAGAAGACAGATGAGAAGTGTGTGGTGCCATGCTGGAAGGACAGTA
>VXBJ01001579.1:171963-183264 GCA_013400055.1 Nycticryphes semicollaris
GGTGAGGGTGACAGAGCACTGGCACAGGCTGCCCAGGGAGGTTGTGGAGTGCCCTGCTCTGGAGATTTTCAAGATCCACCTGGATGCAGTCCTGAGCAATGTGCTGTAGGGACAGGGGGGAGTTGGACTAGATGATCTCTAGAGGTCCCTTCCAGCTCTGACAATTCTGTGATTCTGTGAAGAGAAGCCCCTCTTATGATGACATGTTGTGAAGGGCCACACAACCAAGATTCTCAAAAAAGTGGGAGGTTAAAATTTAAATTCCTATAATCATGTTTTGAATGGGACCTGTATTTGGGTAAAAATATTCAAAATATTTAGATTTTTGATGGTGTAGATAGAGGTGGGCTGATTTTCAAATGTATATGGGTATTCTGTTCCCCTTGATATCCCATGTGCATAAGCAGCAGTTTGCTACTGAAAATCCTACTATTTGTCTGCATATTTAGCTGCTAAGTACCTCTAATTTCTGGTTCTTAAGAACGAAGGTTAAAATCCTAGCTCTGTTTGAATCTGCAACAAATTCCCATTGACTTCCACAGTCCTAGAATTTCAACTTAAATCCATATTTAAGCATCTAAATAAGTAGTCTGTGTATTTCAGTATTTAAATCCCTAACAGTTCTCGTATTTAAGTAAATATGTGTCCTGGAGCCTAAGTGTAAACTTTGAAGTTTAACATCGGACACATATTTTTAGAAATCTTGCCTCTAATTGTCTGTGTGATCCTTTTCATTATATTAGTCATTTTAAAGATATTGGAATTCCAAAGGTAGATCAGCATCTTTTGAAATTAAAATAGGCTCAAAATGTTACATATTGTACTCCTGGATATGCCATTCTTTCTCATGATAACACATGATAGAGACAAATATGTGCTGCAGCAAAACTTCATCTGCATAGCCTTTTAAAGATCCATTTTAAAGAGTTGCAAATGTGATCTGACTTCAGTGTAGGAGGTACAGGGAAAAAAAATAACATGTCTGAGTATGTAAGTATAAGACACTTATCACCAGAATGGCCTGAGTGTTACAGGACAGATTTGAAAACACATTGGCTATGTTGTACCTAAATCTGGGGCTGCACAGGATAAGCTGGTTTTGTAGCTCTTGTAGCTCACATCACTTAGACAGTAAAGCACTCCAACAATTAAACAAAAAACAAACACCAAAAAACAACAAAACCTCCCAACGAAACAAAAAAACCCAAAACAAACACCCCCCACCCTCCCAACCAAACAATGGAGCACTCAAAACAACTAACCTACACTAGTTGGCTAAATATTGACATTTGTAAAATAATGTATTTTTTTAATAATTGATTTTAAAAATTGTTCTTGGTTTGAGACCGCCATTGCAGTTTCTGGTCAGATCAGTTTTTACAGCTGAAATAATTCCTGAACTACAGAGTTTATAACAGGACCATTGACAGATCCTAAACAGTAGCCTTATGACCCGGTTTTGCTACAAAGGAAAGTATAAAACCCCTAGGATTACTGCATTTTTCTTTGTTTGTTTACAGTCCTATACAAAACAAACAATAACCCCTCCCACTACAGACAAATTCATTACAGTTGCTTTCCTACTGCAGACCATTAATAGGTTTTAGAAATTAAGTCCTTTTATTAATTTGATTAAGTCAAAGGAAAATACAAGGTTCCCATGAATAATTCAGATTAACATCATATCTTCGAAAGTCATATGTAAAACATTGTTATACCTCAAAAGTCCCTCACAGTCTAACGTACATTTAATTTTAATAATGTTGATTTACAGTTTTATAAAACAAAATAATAAATATAATAAATTACCCTGGTATTTCCTGATCTCAGTCACTATAAAGTAACTGCTGTAGTTTTACATTTTCAGTGTGAAATATTAAATACATAAATCAAAACAAGATTATTTTTCATCCAGAGCTGGAAACCGGTTTCTGAAACTGACAAATTCATTTTAACTAAAATGAATGTTTTAGGAAAGAGATCTTTCCTGAGTCCATAACAGCTCTAAAAAGAAACAAGAATTTTGTATTCTAATATCCTGCCTTTGTTGGCTTTCCTGTGACAGGTATAATGCGCAATGACTAGAAGCAGCTCCAAGTTTCTCAAAAGCATCATCCCATTCTCCTCACTCTCTTCGACTGCTCAAAGACCATTCTTTTCATGACACACGGCCACATTGCTGCTAGGATGACATACCTGTTAGCTGAAAATTTTGGTAGGAGATGTTCATATACACAAAAATACATATATTTACATACATATGTAGGGATGTAATCATCCTTCAAAATAACCCTTCACCATGAAGAACATTAGGGAATAATAATAACAATTCCAGTGTGATGCAGAATTTCTAATGTGTAAAAGCAGATTCAGTTGGCACTACACATTTGCTGTCTCAACCAGAAGCTTCACTGAAAGCTAGAAATACTGTTTTGCATCCTTGATTAAAAAGAGTAAATCTAATTATAAGGAATCATTATAACATTTAAATACCTTTCAGCTCTTAGAGTTCTTAAACATTCAACCACAAGAAGCTTTCAAAAGGAGCGACGACACCTGAATACTAAAGAATTTCAGGGTGCATAAGTGAATAGGCACGAAAGGAAAAATACAGTCTACCCAAGGCTGGACATTAGGCAACTCTGGAAATTTGAACCATACCATTAGCTAAATGCTCTACCCAGGGCCTTGCTTGAAACCTGTGACAGATGAAATTTTGCCAGCTTTTTTTTTGTGTTTTTTTTTTGTGTTTCTGTTTGTGATCCACACACATTGGTTTATTCTTGTTTGCATTTTAAGACAATTTTTGTATTTAGTAATAATACATTTCAGCAACATTGTATGGCAGAAGGCAATCAAATAGCACCCTTCGGAGCTATGTGCTTTCCTTTCCTTCCAAAGAGACAATGCTAAATTTTCTTTTCCTTTGGTATGGGGCAGTTAGATGTTTTAGCTTGAACTGTTGTAGGTTTTTGTTGTTTCTTTATTCTTTCAGCATGTTTTCTTTAATTTTAAGAACCAAACAAAAAAGATCTGAAACTCATGTAACCTATTGTGGAGACATATATTACATCCACGTCCTAAGTTCATGAGGGGCTGCCCCATAGCTGACCACTACCATGGCCTAGCTGCCAGGATATGCCAGTTAATAGCTTACTGCAGGATGAACAGGGGGAAGCCTTTCAAGCATATTTTTTAATTTTCATTTACCACTGTGAGGAACACAGTGCCAGAAAAATATTTATGATTAGAGAATAAAATTTTGCTATTAAGTTTATTACTTGGGGCAACACTACTATTGGCATTAACATAAATGTTTCTTCACAGTAACATTACTTTTGTTTACTTCCTCTGCCTTCATTTTGTAGGTGTGTTTCAACAGTTCTGCTGTCCGCTGCATTCAAATTCTCAAGTTAATACTTTCCTTCATAATTGCAGACAAACTTTAAAGGAAATTAACTTATATTTACAGCATTTTAGTATTGGAAGAGCAGGTTACTCTTTTCCAGTTTGAAACACTAGATGACACAACTAGACAACTAGACACAACTAGATGTCACAAATTAACTAAACTCAGACAACCAGGAACTTCATTAATGGTACCTGTAATTCTCTGCAATGATTCAGAGCCAGATCTCGAGATCTTTATGTGACTCTCATTAAGACAAAAATCCACTCAGGTAACTATGAATTTTATTTGCTCAAGACCTAGGGAAGGGTTTCAGTTTGGCATATTGTGGTTCCAATCCTTCAACCAAACCCTTATAATCTGAAAAGGCAATGAGTCTTGACCATCCAGTTATTTTGATTTGACAAAAGAGGTGCTATGGAGTCTAGACTAAAACAGAAAGAGCGATGTATTATATACTGTCAAAAAAAAAGAGTCAATTTGTTCATAAATATACCAGCACAAAATTATTTTAATTTTTTTATTCTTCTGGAATGAAAGTGTTCATCAAACCATGAGTAGTTCGCCTGCAGATAATATTAAATGAACAACTATAAAACACTATGACCAAATAGAGAAAGAAATGGATGTTGGCTATTAACTTTGGAAAGTCCATCTTAAGGTATTATGAAAAGACACATGCATTAGCATCAGCTGCACAGTCTTGGAGCCTTCCTGGATGCTTCAAGTGAATCAGTGACACTGCAGTGGCTGGAAAAAACCAAGGGTTCACTGCAAGGTAAGGAAGAGATGGGGCAGGTACAGAATCAAAGAATCCAGTCTCCTACTGACTTGAGTTTCTCTGTATACCATAAACTGTGTTTCTCACCTGTCATTTCCCGGTGGCCCAGCCCTAGAGGAAATATGACATTTTCTTTCCATTTTCTTTTACAGAAAGAGAAAGTCTACCTTTACTACTCAGCAGTTACCTCATAAAAGCAGAAAGATGACAATGACTTAGAGGACGAAGCAAATGTATTCACACACCAAGAATCACATAGACTTCTAACACCTCCTATCCTAAAATAAGTTGCCTTCTTGTTTGCTTATAAATTTGCTTGGGAGCTCTAGTTCAACTCAACCTTTATAAAAGCTATCAAATCAGCAATTGTATGAGGGGACTTTTAAAAGTACATTGGACAAAGTAATTTAAACATATAGTTAAGCATCAGTCCTTGTTTTGTTCACTTCTAGCCATTTGCAATTTAACATTGTAGGACTGCAGTGCAGTGTGTGATTAGAAAAGTATTATAGTAGCATGCACATACACAGACTCATGATAAGCAACCACAAGGAAAAAAATGTATCGCAACATGCTGTTGCAATACAATCTTTTTAGAAATTTAAAGATCCCCAATATATTTTTTTTATGACTTTAAAGAAGTAAAGGAAAACTGAACAGCAATTGTTTTCTGTATATATAAACAGTTGCTTAGACATCAGAGCATCTCCACAATGTAGTTAACTTTATCAGGTTTAAGTTGTGTTGCTTTTAAAATTGCTGTACTTCTGTAACTGTCACTCAAATATTTTACTGTATATTTGCCAATTTTTACATTCCACTTAATGGATATGTGTTCATATATTTAATGTACTGTGTTCTTACCAGTCCTCATGGTTAACTTTGAATTTTTATGTCCTACTGTTGTTTTTAAAATTGCTTTCAAACTGGAATGAAGCTGTCAAAGACAAGACAAGACAACACTAAGTACACATTAAACAATGAATATCTGTCAAGGTTATGAAAGTCCCAGTCGAATTTAGTTTCTGTCAAGCTTAAGAGATGATGCTTTACAAATTGGTGAGTCAAGGATCAGCTGTAAAGAACTTAAAGAAAGTAGAAAAATTAACATGCTGAGGCTTTGGAACATGCAGAATTGCTGTAGGATTGTTTTCTGCTGCAGCATGTCTGTTTTTCCTACTTATAGTGAGAAAAAGACTAATGGACTATATAGGACAAAAAAATTATGATAAATTGAAAGTGAGGAAGTGAATAAGATAAGGACAGTGGGTTAAGAGCAGCATATGAGGATCTGTAATTTAGGAGCTTGTGCCTTATCTAGAGAAAGAGAAAACTAAAACTGAGTGCAAAATAATTTCACAGGGAGAGAAATCCCAAGAGAGCAGCTCCCCAAGTTGTACCCTCTTCTAGAGCAGGCTGCCAAGCCCAAACTCTCTGAAAGCCTTAATAATCAACATCTCTCATAACAGCTGTATCTTGTTAAGCATGTTGGTCATAAACCAAATAACTTTGTTTAAACTAGCAGCACTTAAATGGTTGTGATTTACAGAAAGACAGGTACAACTCAGTTGTGAGGAAGAAGTCATCATTGCATGATGTGGAATGGTGACCAAAACCCACTTACTCTCATTCACATATGTTTTATATATGCGACAGAGACAGAGATAAAACACCAAGAAATAAATTTTTAATATAAAAACACCCAAGGAATAAAATCTCGCCTTAAGTGGCCAGTTCATGTGCTTCTGTGATTGCACTTTGCTTGATAATAAACCCTTTCTGGGGTTTGTGTCCATAAGAAAGGCTCGAGTCTGATTGCTCATTAGCTATCTGCTTACAGGTTTTTTCCTTCACGTTTTGACAGGCTCAATTGGGTGATTCAGCTGAGAGTTATGCACTGCACAGGAATTGCCAACATCCAAATGCACTGCTTTCAATTCAAGAAGTATGGTCTGTCCAATGTCCTCAATAAAGTGTTTTGCCATATTGGCTGCTTTTACTGCTAGAATAAAGTTTTTTAAAGTAATAATGTCTTTATTTCAACAACTGGATGAGTTAAAAATAATAGGCCTAGATGTGAAGACCAAGGGCATTTAGCTCCAGGAGTGCCAACTGAGTGAGGCTATTTTAATGGATTCCAAAGCTGTGATTCAGTTACCACCACTTGGATGTCTGGTGCCATGTTCAGATGTGAAGTTGTATCCTATTTGGCCTCCATCTAACTCCAGAAGACTGCAGACCTGCTCATGTATTCTATCTACTACTTCAGGCAGATGTCTAGATACTTTAGGGTGTCTAAATACCTATGCTTGCAGAATGCAATCAACCCCCAAATCTTCAACTCACTCACCTAAGAGTTCAGTTTGGTTCCAAGGCACAAAGTACATACAGCTAAATGTAAGCCACAGCTAGGCAGAAGTCTTGCTGTCCTAAATCCCATTATAATAAACAAGAATCTAGTCAGCAGAGCCTAGAAAACTACACACACACTTTAAGTAGGCACCTATATTAGGCCTGCTGTAGAAGAGCTACTGAAGATGCCTAAATTCAGATCTTTTAATCTGGATATTAATCCCATTCTACATATTCAAAGAAAAAGATGCAAACACAATAGAAGTTTATGTAGGGACCTAGTCAGAAACATATAAAACTAAGTCTTGAGAAATCAGAGCACAAAACAGAAGTACAGTGTGTTCAAGACAAAATAGGTAATTTTCAACCAGATAATTGTAAGTATTCAAAATTAATCATGTAAATAGAATAAACTGTGTGCCACTGGAGAATGAGAGAACACAACAACAAAAGCGTAATGTGATGTAAATCAAGTTCTCACTATGTTTCTCAACCTTTTCCAGTTTGTGAACTTCAATGGTTTTGCATCTGTGAGCGTATCAACTGCTTTGGTCTGCCTATAGATTGATTCACACAGTAACTATATAGGATATGTAACAATATAATTTCCTAATCATGGCACAACATCGACCATTCTGTTAACTATGAGTAATCTGACTACCAAATAATGCTCACACCTATTTAGACAGAAACCTAAAGCCTTAATAAGGTGCAACACTTAAAGCATTAAAAATGCAGATCTAAAGGGCTGTGAAGATTTTAAATTAACAAGTGATCACGCTGGTCTAGGCAACATAATGAATCATTGTGAATCACCTGGCAGAAACTGCAATTCAGCTTCAAAGGAAAAATTAGTGGCTTGGACTTCTGGGTGGAGGGAGCCATAAAATACTAACATCAGCTTTTGTATGTACCAGAGTCATTATAGAAAGCTAACCCAGCCCAGTATCTTGTATTAGTAATCTCAAGACTGTTCTGCAACCCATCCTCTTTTCCTACACTCTGTCATTTGCAAATGCAAATTCAACAGGTAATACCACTATAGTATGTGAGCAGAGTTTCTCTCTCTGCACCAGTGTTTTTCTCCCTTTATTCGCTTTGCTCTCTGCAGAAGATTTCTGAAAATTCCTGTTTTCAAGCACAGCGCTTCCAGAGAAGGCTCTAAAAAGCATTCTCAAGTCATGTGACCAACCTTCTCTAGGGTGTTCCTCCCCTCCCTGCTCTATTTAGCCCTCTTATCATTTTAGATTGTGAGCAACAAAACTGAGTTCAATAGATTCCCTGAGTTTGAGTCTGTCAAAAACGGGCATTTGGAGGAAAACTGCAGGATTCATCCACCTCTTCTGCTCCCTGCTCTTCTACTCACTCTGCAAGACAGATGCAGAAGAAGGTTTTCTTCCCTTAATTGTGTCTTTCTGGAGACTCAGTACTGAAAACCTGGCTGGAAACTCTCCATACCACCCAGAAGCAACACAACTGATTTTAAAATTTTTCTCCAAGTACCAGAGTGCCAAAATCTAATCTACAACCAGGTCTTTTCCAGAACTCTGGCATGCATACCATGAACACTAGAGATGGTCTTCACCAATTTACGCTGTCAGAACAATGTATTCAAGCCTTCAGTATAGATGAGATTGAAATCCAGGGTCACTCAACCTTGTGTAACTCGGCTTTGGATCTGTCTGCAGGCACTAAGACTTAACTAAGAGTGAGACTAGACTGAGAAGATACCTCCCTGCTTAAAGAATACTAATTAAAAAATGGAATGCAAAATAAATCAGCTAACTCATCTTCAAAGGCAGAGAAGCACAGCCCACATGGGAGAAATAGCCAAACTACTACCATTTTCCTTCCAGGGGATAAAGGGACATCTGTGAAAAGTCCTCACTTCAGTTTCTCCAGAGTAGTAAGCGCAGGAGTGGAGAACACATTAATCACATTCCACCCTTTGTATCTGAGGAAAAAGAACTTGGGTCAGGAGAGGGGTGAATAATATGACTGAGAAGAACACCTACCTCTGAGATCAGATTTCATGATGAAATATAACCACCCCTTTGTTGAAGAGGTCCTGAATCCCTGCATCTGTGTAAGTGGGAAGTGAGCTGTGTTTCTCTGTTTTACAGAAAGATTTCCATCAAATCTCTCTGTCTCATGATACCTTCCAGCAACGGAGGGGAAAATATATGCAGACTTCTTGCAGCCTGAGTGTACTCTTAAGCTGGCCTTTCAGACAGTGTGTAAATTCAGAGCTTTGATGGTCAGCACTGGTGCCACCACCCAATTAGTTCCTGTGTTATTAGGGCTCTCAGATGTGTGGGTGCTCTGTAATGATTTCATTTGAATATGACTAATGTTCTTTACTTTCTAGCTCAAGCTGTTTTCTTGTGTTGCTTTGCACAGTTAAACAGTTGACACTCCAATGGTAGCTTAACTTCTTGTGGTAGGTGAAGTGATTAATGCATATGTATTATGTCTCTAAAAACACTTTGGGATCCTCCAGGATACAAAACACATTTAGAAATGCAAGTCATCATTATCATCAATAAATTGGATGTTGTAGACACAAAAGCCAAATTCAGAGGCATGAACATTTTTTTAGTTTCATTTCTATCTAAAAATATGGAAGATATACACCCCAGTGCTCATGGAATTCTTCAAGCTGATTTAATAACAGTCATTATGTTAAAAAATGAAACTTCCCCATGTGTCAGAGATGAACTGGGAAGAAACAAAGGAAGAGAAGTAATTCCTGCAGCACCTTTGTGCCCTCCTAGAATTGCTGTTCATCATTCTTTCTTTTCAGTAGCTCCCTTGCTCCTTTTGTGCAAAAGGTACCACCATCTAATGAAACAATTAAGTCTTGACAGTTTAAATACGCTATTCTGTTCTTTTCAAGCATAAGTGCCAGCCATCAAGACAAACTATACCCACCTCTTCACTATCAGCAGAGTCATTGTTATCCCAGATAGAGTGGCCTAAAAATAAAAGTCATTCTGTATGTGCAGTTTCATCAAGTCAGGTCATGTCAGCCCCGCAGGGTAGACAGTGCTGTACTAATTTTATTATTCTATTTTTAAGCATGGCCTCCTTAGATCTTTTAGTGTGTCCCACATAACAATGCCGAATTGACACATTGTACTCAAGTTTCTACTCCCAACCACCTTCAATTTTTGAATATCCCACCCAGTCAGTATGTTTGCTGTCCAAAACAATGATGAAGTGGACACATTTGGCTTAACATCACCTGCTGTGCATTGCTTGGCTGTTCAGCGGTCATGAGATCACATCAAATTTAGTATCTGCAAGATTGATCAGTGTTAATATCGTAGTGCCCCGGGCACTATATTTCATAGGCAGATCGACCCCCAGAAGCTGAACAGCCCATGACCACAGTTGCAGCAGTAAGGTTTCCTCCTGAGTTACCTCAAATGCACTAATGGTTAAAAGTCACCCTAAGGGTGATCGTGTATCAGAGATGAAACACAAATTCTCATGTCTTTTTGGTAATTGTGGGGAATTTAGTCCCTGATAGCTGTCTTCTCACACCATCAAACTATCTAGGAGTTATAATGCAAGTACAAGACATGGAAATATAAAAAGAATTGTCTGTATTTTTCAAGGCAAATTGAGGGAACTATTTTGGTGCATAGATTTACACCAGACTGTATCTCTTAGATTAACTTTAGTATTTGAATTTTTTACACCAGTTGCCATTGGGCAGGTACATATATGGGTTTTTTTTTTCAAAAACAAAGAGCTGAACAAGAAAGTACTTTTTCTTCCCATATACCTACTCCTTACAGCAATAAAAGTAAAAAGCCAATTTCAACCAACCTGCAAACTTTTAAAAAGTCCTACTTTACGCCCGCAAGTGGGAATTTGCACTTAGCCCAGTATTGACTAGAAACTTGAAGCAGTTTCAAGGTAAATAAAAGAAATCGCAGTTGGTGCCACACTCCTGGTTTTAGAACGTAACAAGGATCCATTCAGTGTTCAGCACATGAACAATAAAAAATTACATAATCAGATGTGAGAGGAAAGTAAGGAAGAGGACGTAGGCTATTTTCAGCAGTCTGGCTTTGCATTTTTATCATAAGCAATATCATATTCCCAGAGATCAGAAAGGTGCAATTTTTAGGAGATTTAGGCTGAATCTGTGGACAGCAAACAGTTCTCTGTTCTCTCTCTCCCTGTCACAGTATACCCTGAAATACCCATATTCTTCCCTTACAGTGTTGACCCATGCATTGGGTTTACATGGCAAGGTTTGGGTAGCAGGAATGTTACAGGGGTGGCATCTGTGAGAAGCTGCTAGAAAATTTCTCTGTTTCATAGACCCAGTGCTAGCCAGCTCCAAGACAGACTTGCTGCTGACTAAGGCTGGCCCATAGCAAGGGTGGTAGTGGGGTTAAAATTGCTGTGCATCTGAAGAGTGAGAACGTGAGAGAAACAACTCTGCAGACATCAAGGTCAGTTAAGTAAGGAAAAGGAGAAGGTGCTTCAGGCTGCAGACCAGAGACTACACTGCAGCCTGTGGTGAAGACTACGGTGAACTAACCTGTCTTCCTGCAGCCCATGGAGGTCCATGGTGGAGCAAATTTCCACCTGCAGCCTATGGAGGACCCCATGTCAGAGCACATGGATGTGCCCAAAGGAGGCTGTAATGCCATAAGTAGTCCACACTGGAACACACTCCTGGCAGGACCTGTGTACCCCTGATCCAATCACACTGGAGCAGGTTTGCTGGCAGAACTTGTGA
>VXBJ01001579.1:183759-216536 GCA_013400055.1 Nycticryphes semicollaris
TTTTTTTTGTTTTTTTTTGGGTTTTTTTTTTTTTTTTTTTTTTTTTTTTGCTTGTTTGTTTGGGTTTTTTTAATTTGTTTGGGTTTCAGCCAGGAAGGAAGGAAAGAAGGACATTGGCCCAATATTTGAATTGCACGTTAGAGATTACTTAACGTCTCTCCCAACATACCTCATTAGCTAAGAAAATAGTACTGAAACAGGACTTAGAAGTGGCTGTCATCTCCTCCTCTGCTTGGCTAATTCCACAAAAGTTTATATACATTAGTCCATGTAAATGGTCATCTAACACAGTTGAATGATGACCTGCATGAAAGGTTGTTCAGCTGATTTCCAAAGACTTTCCTGCCAGAATAAAACTGGCTTAATCCAAGAACAGTGGACTGTAGAGAAGAAAGAGCATACCTTTGTAGAAGTACAATATCATCAAAAAAACACACAGGCTAACTGTGAACAGGAAAGTTTAAGGCGCTAGTATGTCTGTGTTAACACAGCAGCCTGTCTGACATACTTGGCTTCCAAGGTGTTGATGAAGTTTGCTCAGGTGATTTATTTTTTTTTTTCCTAACTAGCACAGCTATGCTGTTGCCATTATCCCAGTCAGCCAGATGGCACAGAGCCCAGTATCATAACACATGAATATATCAAAGGGATCGGTGTTAATTGGTCAGACACTGAAATTCAAACTTAGAATAGGTACATCCTACCTATTTATCTCAGTTTGTTCCTCTGTTTTCTTTGGTTTTGGCATTCTTTACCTGTCCCTTGAATGACCAGGGCGACAGTGAACAAATGGCAATGAAAGACCCAAGGTCTGCCTTTATCAGACACAGTCTGAAAGACTTGCTGCCTGCTGCATGTTTCTCTCCTTAGGAAACAACACTGGTGTGTGCTCCTGCTGTTGGGCAGATCAACCTGCCAAATTCACACTTGCATCAGTAAAATTTTCCCAAACTTCTCAGAAAAATGTAGAAGCATACCAAAAGCTTCTCAGTTTCTCAGTCACTTCCACAGCTTCTCCTTTAAAATGTATTGTAGGCAGGCAGAAGGATGGTGATGAGCAACGAGTTATGGAGATGCTAATAAACATACTTATTTGAAATGTATATTAAAAGTTGGCCTGATGCCGAACACATGGAACACTGAAAGTTTCACACAAATCAGACCAATCAAAAATTATTTGAATCTATCTCACCAATGTATGCTAATGCTTCATGTCCTGACAGGCTGAGACATCTCCCCAGTACAGCTTTTGGAGTCTAAAGCCTCCACACATGGCCTCTGAGAATTTTGCTCTGGCAATTCCCATCCAGTCATCTTTGCTGATGTAAGCTTCAAAACTGTTGTTAAGTGGCAATTCTACTGGAAACCAAAGACCTATCTGTGCTGTAAAAGCACAGATAATACAAAATGCAGTGAAATTACCTTCTCTTCTCTTTGTTCCATTGCAGCAGTGTGTTCATATAGTGATTTTCAGGCTTTCCTCATGAGTATTTCTACAGGACATTGGAATTCAGTGCTGCCTTTATTTCTGGACGAATATGTAAAAATAAAAGTGTTATGTCATTTGAACAGATTTCTGGCCAGCCTTAATTTAGAATTGGAGTGTGTGTGCATAGTTGGCTATTTCAAACTATCAGTCATTCCAAGAGGATTCCTTTGTTTAGTTAAGAGGCGAAAAACAAGAGTTGGTAAGGCTAATTCTTGGAGGCTGGAATTATCATATCAAGCAGTGCTCTAAACTTGTGACAATCCAATGTCTCTTCAGCTGGCTTGTGCTTTTGGAGAAAACAGTACATGACTTAAACTCAATTTTCATACACATCATAAACTCCAGTCAATAGGAAAAATAAAAAGAAAACCCTAGATTGCTATGACATGGCTATAAATGCAGACAGTGAATTATAACAGTAAAATATGCTATGCAAATTTCAGCTAATTTTAAAATATGCCAATCTGACTGCCTACCGAATGAATGAAGAATTATATAGTGTTGATCAAACTCCTAGTTCATTTTTTACCCCTTTGAACCATTCCTGTTACTCCAAGGTCCTAGTTTTAACAGCCATTTATATTGCCCCATAAAAATGGAAGCAGGTAGATCTGTAAAGCACACCGAGTTACAGAATTTTTCTAATTAACGTTTCTTATTTGCTTCAGGTGGGTAGCTAGTGATTGTTTCTCCTTGCACACACTGAGCTTCTGGTATCTGGTGCTTTCTCTGACATTAGACAGGGAGATTTACAAAGATGCCATTTGGCAGAAGATTTTAGAGAGCTTTGTTTTAAGATGAGTGTTTCTTCAGTGTGAGGCATCACAAGTGGTTTTAGCCTCCCGGCTGTGTTTCTCAGCAGATGGGGCAGGCAAAAGCTGTATGTGATGTGACAGCACAGAATTAAGTTTGAAACAACACTTAAAGAAAAGCTTTGAAGAAGAAAACAAGGTCACTATCCATTTGATGGAAATCACACTGGGTAAACAAATTCAGTGAGAGGTCAATGAATTCTGGTTAAGAAAAAAAACCCAGATCTTTGGACTGGCAAGACAGTGCCTAGAAGCCACTTAAAGAGACCGCACAACTTGTCATTGTGCTTTTCTAGCTGTGCCTGTCTTCTACTCCATGTAACACATATTTTACAGGGAAAGCTTCCTGATTTAGGGTGTGTATGCCTGTGAGAAAAAAAACCTCCATTTTTCCTTGACCCTCACAAAAGTCTGGCCAAGGCAGAGTTAATTACTGTATATAAAGAGTTTCAAAGAAGTAGGGCTGGATCAGAGGAGGAGAAGGGAGCAGAAAAATTGTATATTAAAAAAAAATTTATGGGAACCAGCCAGGGAGCAATGCCAACATCTGATCTTAAAGCTAAAATATGTTTTTCTTAAGGGGTTTTCCTGTCTCTGTGTTTCTGTGCAGAGGGCCAAACAGGGATCATAGTGGAAAATCTCAGGTTGGGATGAACTGGAAATTCAGCAGTCCCCAGAGTGCCTGATGCCTCTGTCCTCACCCTGCCAGTATGTCCACAATGGACCCATGGCCTACTGCAGTTAACACTTTTACAGAAAATGAAGCTCTGTTTCCTGTGTTCAATAGTCAGGCTCAACACAGACTGACAATGTGTTTACAATGTTCCTTAGGGCCTGGAGCACTCTTACCTATGAATATGTAGTTTGTCATAGTCATGGTCACCTTCCTCTGTTAAAAATAGTATATCATATGAGTTTTTGTCTGTGCAAAGGCTTTTCAACCACATATATGTATCCACACCTAGCACCCTGCCCACACAAGTTTGTCACAGCATTGCTCCTGGCCACCCATCCTACAGTATTAGGTAACGAAGAGAATGCTTTCAAGTTTTATTTACTAACTATTTTCTCAGGTTGGACAAAGGAGAAAGTACACTGGTTCACAAGGAATCAAAGACTTATTTCCTTAATTCTGCTGTAGTTTCATACCCATTCTTGCTCTCAGTCCATTCAACAACTGTGTTTCAAAAGATTCAATTTCCGCCCTTAGGTTTTCATTTTAACCTCTACTAGTGGAGTTAAGAATTCACTGAAAATTAATAAACAGGCAAATTAAACAGCTGAATACATACAGTGTGAGTTTATTTGTTAGCATCTGGACTAGAAGGACTGTCTACAAGACACATTTTGTGTGATAATACAGTGTTTAAATTCTATTCTTCCAACATGCCCTACAGATGGAATCACTGCTAGATATGCTACCTTCTTTTCTAATTTAGCTGGAGACAGACCAGAAATTAAAAGGCAAGGATCACAACGCAACACCAGGTGCCCAATTAATAAAGTTTCACTCTGTTTATTGTTATATTTCAAACACTTGCATTGTTTCTCACTTGCCCTTTTCAACTAACAGTGGATACTCTGAGGTTATATGAGACATGATGGTTTCCAGGCTTGGTATCACTCACCCTGTATATGCAATAAGCAGTGTATTGTGTTGGTGTAAACAGCTCCCAGTCTGGCATGTTAATATTTCTTGCCTAATTTTCCCTAATGGAAACTGCTTGCCCAGTGAGTCACTGTGTGTTTTCTCCCTCCTTCAGAGGATTCTTCTTGGGAGCCTCCACGCCCTGCTGCTCTACCACAAGAATGGCTTTCTTTTTTCATTACTCTGTAGGATGCCCAATTAGGACATTCTTTTCCTTTGTGTTTTCTATTTTTTTCTTTTTTTTTTTTTTTTCCCCCAAACTACATTGCAAGACCACATGTATTTTCTTTTTCCATTTCTGAAAACATCACATTTTCCAATTCCTCTATCCAATATTTATCGTCTGTGATATATATATAATCTGAGGACTTTCCTGGGTTATGTCTGTCCCTTCTCCTGAAGATAAAACAGGTGCTTCGTATGTCAGAGACGTGTGGTTTTTATTCTTCAGGCTTCAAGATTTATTCAGGGGAGGAAGAGGGAAATTCAGAGTTCTTATAATGTACTGAAGCACAAGCAGCTGGCAAGCTTTATTATATCTCAAAATAGAAGAGTTTTATTATTCTCCAGTGTATTAAACCACACATTTAAGACAGTTATCTGCTGCCTGAGAGAGCTGAAACTAGGGTAGTAGCTGTAATCTTTAATTTTCTCCTTCGTGATCTTCTTGTTTTAATTATGTTTGAAACAAAGTAAATAGCTTTTGTGCTGGCTTCTGGGACAAGTTTTCACTGAAAGGATGCAAAAAGAGCAAACAGTTGAAAAGAACAGTGATGACATTCAGATAATATTATCCGGGGTAACTTGCTCTATGATACTGGTTGTGCGCCATGCGTAAACACACACAGAAAAGGATCTACCTGTTTCATAGTAAGCTTATTGCCCCATTATCAAAGCATTGAAAATAGTTTTTATATAATTCAGTTGTTTAAGATCTGAAAGAATTTTTCTGCTCTTTGGCAGTGCTAGATATAACATCAAATAAACCTCCATATGGAGAAGATGGCAAGAAAGTAACATAAGATCTATGTTGATTTATTTTAGTCTGCACTGAAGATCAAAAGCCTTCTTTTGCTTCCCTGATTGTCCATCCATGCAAATTAAATAAATCTTTTAAAATCTTTTTAAAAACACTCAGCTGTGACTTCTAAGTCACTATTTTTATTTCCCCCTTTTNTAGGAAGCAGTTTTACTATAATAAATTACTTTATTTTGCCTCAAAGGCATGTGATATCATCAGTCTCTCTGACTCATATAGACTCCTGTGCCAAGCCTCTGGCAGCTTTTCCAGACCAGCTTTTACCTGAAGCATCTTTTAGCCCACTTTGAGAGCAAGGCTGCTGTCAGTGGCCCAGTTTGAGACCTCATCTTCATCAGATGTGCAGGCAACCTTTCAAAGCACAGTGGGGCACATCTGGCCAAAGATCAAAATTCAGGCAAATGTTTTTTGGTATATCCAAGTAGAAAAAATATGGAATGGATAGAAGTTACCTAGGATCTGAACCAGCCCCTGAATTGGGGACTTTTATTGGGACAGTTGCAGCAGGGACAGCAGCAGAGCAGTCTGACAACAGGAAGGTAAAGCAACGTGCTGCCTGAGAGAGAAAGGGTGAGCACCCAGGTGTTCTGAGTGGGTGTTTCTTTGCTTGTTTGGCATAGCTTATCTACATGTGCATTGCCTGACACCTGCTCCCACAGGTCCAAAGTTCCTAGGTATAGCAAATATGTAATAAACCCTTTCCCTAAAATTCAGAGTATAAAATGCTCAGTGTTCCCTCCAAGCATGCCATTGTCATGACCTTACAGAATCCCACCAAAGAGACACCGAAGAGATCAGGCTTCTGCTACTTGTGGCTATACAGCAGTACAAAGAGGGCTGTGGTCTTCAAAACCATGCAGCTTCCCTCAGCCTTGTTAAATAGGAGACCTTAAAGTGTTTCAAGTTTAGTATGGTTCAGCTGGAGCGGGGAGGAGCAGGGATTGCCTTTCCCTTCATCAGCTAATAAAAAACATGCTGCTTTGATTTACAGACCCTAAAACTTGTAAACACTTGTAAGTCAGTTGTTCCTGAACAGACAAAGCAAAGTGGCAGCTTCAGATTCAAACGCAAACACTACTGAAGAGTATCTGAAATAAACATAGCGTTCAAAAGTTGAAGGTCCTTTTTTAGTCAAAAACCTTGAGCTTCCTCAAATGAAGCATGTAAGAGGTGGCTGTAGCACGAAGCATATATAAAACACCTGCTTTCTGCAAGGATATCTGGCAGATCTGCATGCCCCAGGCTTATTTTGGTACTCCAGGAAGAGGAAGGGGAAAGAGGCATGCATTGCCTGTTGCTCTCAATGGACTCCCTTGCTCAGAGAGGTTGCTATATTAACCACTTCACTGTTTTGTGCCAATCTCTTTATCTGTTCTTGTTAAAACCTTTATTATTCATAGATGCAAAAATCCCATCATTAAAACAGCATAAATATTCATACTGTGTGCATTTTATTTAGTCACTTGGCAAAACTTCTCTGGAGTACAAGAGTTTTGAGGAAATCTGGCTAATGAGAAAGGAGCACAGGAAGTGTGCATGGATTTTCCTTTCTTTTTACCTGCAAATAAATGCAGAATAGCTAATTAAATAAACAACAACAAAAGGGGCACTTATTCACTAGAAAGGATGATGCGCACACATGTTTTGGCTTCTGTGTCAGGGGAAACACAAGGCCTTTTGTAATGCAAGTATGTGCGAGAACCAGGATATTGTAAAACTAATGTACAAAGCCTGATAAGCATCACTGCATGAGTTCATCTGGCTTTGCCTCACATTTAATGCCTAACCATTAACATTGCACATGATCCACGCTCTTGTTCAATTCATTTTAAGACAGAGCAGCCATCCTTCTCTTCACAGTCTTCCTAAATTGAAATGTGGCTGCATCCTTCCCCTTGTAAGTTAGTTTATCTGCACTCTGGACTCCCGATTTAGCTTCAGGATTTTTTTGAATGACAAAGACAAAACAACAGCAAAAAAACCTTACTCCCAAACCCAAGTTTAAATACAACTATTCAAATTTCGCTACACAGAGTGCTTAAAAATGAGGGGAGACCTCACACAAGGGATCTTCCAAATTCTGATCTGCCAGTTCCACATGGAGTATCTCCAAACACAGCCTCAAGGACCCTTGCAGAGTGCAAGATTTCAATCTTTTCCCATTTTAGAATGACAAGGTCAGGTGTATGTTTTTAAATGCTAGTGTGTTTTCTAAACCAGTCAATGTTGGCCCGATTGAATGATAAATCTACCCCTGACTTCAAAGAGTGTATTGTTTGACCAGAGAACCACTTTTAAAGAACATAATCTGGCACCTTGCAAGTTTTCTATTTAAAAATTTTTATGGATTTCAACAAATAAGCAAGACTTTACTCATGGACAGTTTACACCAGCAGCCATTTCCTTGGCTCAAAGTCTGCTGTATATTTCCCATTGCTGCTTAGCTGTCTGCGAATAAATGAGCGCTCTCTTTCTTCCCCACCCCTTCTCCATCCCCATTGTAGCAAAGAGAAGCATTGGGATATACCCAGTAGTATGTAATGCACAGCATGCCAAGTTTCCACTGAAGCATTCACATCCATCCAAAGGCCTGATTCTTCTGACCCTCCCCAGGCAAGGACATTTACTGCAGGACCACAGCTTGCAATCTGTAGCACTCCATTTATTCCCAATACACAAATATAAAAGGATCAGAACTTCAGTATCACATCACAAAAGCCTCTGAAACTTCTTGGACTAGGTGGTCAGTGATTAGTTGAACCTTTATTTAAGATACTGCGAGGCTACAGTATATGAGAACAAAAGGCTCAGCAGCAAAAGGAACAGAGGGGAAGCTCATACCTACATTACCCTATCGATTCACTTCACCTTTCCTTTTACAAATACCATCCAGACAAAAACTTCAGTTTTGACAACAGTTTTGTCTGTGGATAAAGAAATAAGTTTAAATGTTAAAATCAGTACTGGAAAATAGACATTGCTAAGTGGACAAGTGTGTCCCACGAAATAACACTTAGATATAGCATGTTCTGAATATAAGGACTGAAAGACGGCTGTAAGAATGCACTTAAGATTGTATATGCAGAAAGACGTACCTCCCTTCCTTCAGAGATACGTTACAAGGTGGATAAGCATCTAGAAATTGCTCTATATTCTTGGTCTGGAATGCAGTTTATGCTTTCATAAGTTCTAGGCAAAACAGAAAGTGTTCTTTCTTTCCTCCCAAATAGACATCTAGCTTGCTGCCCTGCAATTTTTTTGTATTTATATTCCTCCTTGTGTAACCAAATGACTTGAGAACTTGCATGAAGAACCATCATAGGAAATAAGAGTGTTTCAAGATGTGCTGGTGGCTGTGAGTGTTATTTTGTGGTTTGAATTCTTCCAAATTAAGAATTACTGACAGTATCAGTCAGCTAACAGATTTATCTGGAGGGAGGGAACCAACAAAAACTCGCTTAGCTCTTCAACATTTTTTGCGATATCATTTCAACATTTTGAATTGCCTTTTTGCTTCTAGCAAATACTTTGTTTTAAAAGTTTCTGTATGGACTAGGAAAAAAATTTAACAAAATTTTTAAGTCGGTGATACTTCAGCTTGCTTTGATTCATAGCAGCAAATCAAAACAGTGCCAAAAGCAAACAAACGTAAATGGCTATCTTGTACAAGAGCTGTCTGCACAGTGCCTTTACAGTGAAGATTATATCTTGATCTGGGTTAAGGGCATACACCTGTAATACAAACTTAAATCATGTTTTAAACTAAACTTCCTAGTAAGGGCAAATGCTAACAAAAGTAAGAGTTATAAGGAAAGAGGCACTTTTCAATTCTGTGCTGTTAAAGCCTGTAAAAAATTTAACCATCCCAGTTGGTTACCACATCTCTAACCTATACAAATCAAAGCTTTGTTTTGAATGAATAAAACCACTTTGGCCAACAATCATGTCATAGTGGTAGGATGCATGCCTGAATATTCCTAAGAATGCTCTCAGAGGTACTCTGGGAGCAGAATTATTCTGCAGAAGGAAAGATGAGGGAGCACAAAGGCCCATTGTGCACAATAATGCAGAAAAATGAAATCAAATACCATTCTCAGCAAAAGCAGAGTGTCTTCTGAGCAAAGGCTATTAAGTGTGTCAGACTGCAGGATATTTTCTGGACATGGCTATTATGTTAAGACATACTGAACATGTGTCATTTATAACCCTGCCCTGGTTGTAATATCACAGCTCCAGAGGAAAAAAAGTCTGGTGCATCAATTCTTTGTATCAAATATTCACACACACTTCTCTTCTCACCAAGCTGTCACTTCTCATTTGTAAAGAAGGTTAGAGTAAGTTATAATTAGTACTTGCTGTCCTGTCAACTAATTAAATGTAATAAAAAGCTTTCAGTGAGTTTAATGGTAACATGGTGTAATTACAGCTGAGTTTTGAATTCACAGAGCATGTATTATAGGTTTCAGTGTGTGCCCCCCACCTTCTATGACCTAAATTCTCAGGTTAAACCTATCATATGATTAGTCAGCAGGCGCTGCCAAAGACAACCATTTCATATCTCAATGCAAGCCAACCCCAATCCAGTCCAGTGCACCTTTAGAGGCACAACATCAGCCTCTGGAGCCAGGGGTGGAAGGAAGGAGGAGAAACAGCCTGCCAGCCAACTGCTTGCTTCCCCATTCTTCCTCTTCCCTTCAGGAGGCACCCTTGCTCAAATTCTCCTGTCCACGTGGCTCTCACTGCTCTCAGCCCTTTTCCTCTCTTTTATAAAGAAAAACATGACTGGGATTTCAGTCACCTCCAACCCCATCTCTATCAGTCTGAGGGGCATCCTGGGTAGAGGAGCACCATGTGCAGTTGCCCTGTTTACATACCTCTGGGGCTGGTTCTATTCCTCGGGAAGCAAGAGTTACACCATACAGCCACCTGTTACCTACGGGAGTAAGGAGGACTGCTGGAGAGGCACAGAGCAGGGCAAAAGAGATGATGGAAACCATGTACTGCTCCAGCAGTTTTTTTTGACATAGTTCCTTACTCTCCTGAGTATTTGGAAGAGATATGAACACATTAACAAAAGGTGAAGACTAGAGCAGCCAGGCTTTAGATCAGCCAGGATGTTGGTTGTTACAGCTCTAGTCATTGCACCTACCGCCTTCTTCACACTTTCCCAATCACACTCCTCATTGCTTTCTATCACCCACAAATATATAACATAGGCACAAATAGCCCCCCCCAACAAAGATGTAATCCACTGAACAGAAATGTAACCTAAGAGAACCAATTAAAATGATGAAAATCTTTAATTTTATTTAAGTATAATTGTACGGACACGTGTATATACAAATACAGATCTTATAGGGCAGGGATTTTGGGTGGGGTTTGTTTTTTTTTTTTTTTTTTTTTTTTTAACATTTTCTTTTAAGTTCATATAATGTAAGCATTTCAAAACCAGCACTCAATGAATAAGTGCAAAGAAACTGCAAAGCAGGGCAGTACAAGCACAGGACCACACTGAGCTGGACTTTCATACCCAGATGCATACACAATGAGTGTCTTCAATGGGGTGTCAAGAGTAAGCATGGAAAGCGGATTTCGCAGACTCATGGGTAACCTCCAACATGCCAGCATCTATTAAACTGTACAGACAATGGCAGCAAGCCTATTGTAGGGAGATTTGTCTCACATCTGAGAAGCTCGAGGGCGAATGCATGGGAAAAACTCAGTGATGCCAGACCAGAAACAGATCTGCCCATTCACAGCTCCAAATTAAAAAAGGAGGAGGGTGGGAGAGGAGGAAGGGCAGGAAGAAGGGAGAGAAGTGTGGATGGTTGTACATTAAAACTGGTGATTACAAAATCCGAGTGTAATGAAAGGAGGGGAAGAGTTAACACTAAGCCTCTGAAAGTGACTGAACAATTGCTCTCACAAGGCAATGGACTAAGTTCAGTTTTGAGGGTTAGGGCTGGGAATCAACAGGTACAAATACAACCATTTTCCTTCCACAATTATATAGGAAAGGAATCAATCTACTCATCTACTCTCAGTACCTTCCAAATTTCTTTCTAGTTTTTTTGGAACCAAGTACATATATATATCGCACATGACACTGGCAAGATCCTTTCTGTAAAAAAACTATCAATGGAAACAAAACCAGAAGGAAAACAGCAAGAAAAAAAAATAAAGAAAAAAGAAGAAAAAAAATAACAAAAGAGTTGTTATATCCCCAAAGCCTTTTTAGAAACAAACATGATACAAAATAACAAAAAACTAACACAGAAACCACAGGGCTCCAACATCAGACCTTTAAACACTGAGGACAAAACATTGATCATCAAAAGTCACGTTGTTTCAGGTCTTGACATTGTGAAGTCTTGCAATAGATGAACGGTTTTCAAAGATGAGTCCTGTATGCTGCAATGTCATGGCCACTTGTCTCTCAGTTCTCAGCCATGATCACACTTGATGCTTCAAAGCTCTGTCTTGTAATCAACACATGATTTTAATATCCTGAAAGTCTATTGTTCTCACTTACAAAAGACATAAGAATCAAATTAATACTTTATTATCAAACACTATATACAACAGAGGTTGCTAATAATACAGAATTTAAAGAACATAGCTTTAAGTTTTACTTGTCTTTCCTTTGCCATCCAAGTAAGTACAGTACAAAACAATATTCTAAACTAACACGAAATGTTACCTTTTCTATTAAAGGATACACAGTATCCACTAAACTGACCGATCCCTATTTTCCCTGCTACACATTGCTGTGCCTTTGGCAGCCAGGAGTGCAGGTCATGGGGGTAAATAAACCACCAAGGCTGCGGGAGAATCAGTCCCTCATAATTGAGCTGGGGCAGATAAAGGGGAAGGGAGCAGAAATCTCCTTAATTTGCACCAATATCTGCATTTAAAGCATCCAGAGATTTGCGATGCGACACAAAGCCCATCAGCATTTATGTACTTGGTATGACTGGGATTGCCTCATACTATCAAGTATCAAACTGGACAGTGTCTGGTATGCTCCCAGCCATAACATGACAGGCAGTGCAGGGACCTGCCTTGCAGATACATCACGCATGTTGCTCCTCACCTACGATGTGATAAAACAAACAGGCGAATTTCACCAGGAGTAACAGTAGTGAAAATCCTTTGCTATGAGTAAACATATATCTTGAACTCCGACATCATTCAGAGACAAAGGATGAAAAATGAAGTCATCGTTTCTGTATTAAATTGGCGCTACTGGTATGACTGCCTGCAATTACTATTAATTATTTTAATAAGGTTACCTATCATGCAATACTATCTGTGCTCTGGTTAATAATCCATTTGATAAGGTACATTTTGATTAAGCTCACCTCATCCAAAGCTTTTTAATTCCTACCACCAGGAAGTATTAGTGTGCATACCAAGCACATCCACATAAAAGAGAGGAAAGTACCAGATAGCCTGTAAAAAGATTATGACTTCCCTCACTGTTTAGACTGCATATCTTTATTGTATGCACTTCACACTAGAAAACAGTTCTTACATTCCTCCTAAAAGCACAGGCCCAGCGTGAATGACTGTGTTGTACAACATCAGGCAACCCCAGATCATAGTTCAGCATGCATAAACCTCCCTTTACATCTTAAATTTATTTCCCCCTTTACTCCTATTTGAAATAGTGGGCTGCTTCTGGAAAGCATCTTTTCAGAAAAAACCCACAAGCCCATGAAGTCCTGTCCATTAATGTTATCACTCAATTTTGTTACAGCAGACTTTTCCCTTCACAATTAATATAGAAAATCCTTGTTTTGCTTGAAAACGCTCCATGTTTTGTTTCACATTTAACATAATTATCGCAGTTTTTGTTAGAAAAGCTCTGTTTCAATCTTGATCTGATATTTTCCTGATTATGCTTAGCAGTCCAAATTTCATGGCAGCCTAGCCAAAAATACCCCAAGGCCTGCACTTCCTGGCAAATTACTTTTAAAAGTTCTACTTAGCCAAGGCTCAGATTCCTTAAACAGGGTCACTTCTAATTCCATCAAACAAGACAGTCCCATTTCCTAATTGCATCAAGGGTTACCACTTCTCTCACATGTTTAAATAGGACAAGCATATATACTCACTCTCAGCATAAAGTATATCTAAATAATGTATTTTCTATTCTAGTGGATTTTTAAAAAAATATTTTGTTAAGTCTTTGGGAGCCCATCTAGTTTATCTCTGGCTGATAAACACGTTTCCTCTACTCTTCAAACCGTGCTGGAAGGGGAAAAGATAAAAAAATCAACATTTGAATTCATATTCCACACTTTTCTTTCCCCCCACCAAACAACACTACTACGCTGTCCTGGTTTCTTCTATATGTGGTTTATTCCCATGATTAACTTACAGGAGAGACAAATCAAGAGCACACCGGAGATCCTATGTCCCAAACATGTTTCCTCTGGCCACTGATGTCCTCTCTTAGCATGTATTGACACCCAGAGCAGCATCCAAGGCTATCAGCTACTAAGTCAGCGCTGGGGAAGGTCACTTTATTCTCAAAAGTGCCTCTGCATTTCAAGAAAAAAATTTTAGCACCACGGTGATTTGTTTTAAAATAAAATAATCCGGTGTGCATTATCCCCTTAAAACGAAATAACAGAGGCACTCACACCCCCAGTGAAGTTTCCTAATCTGACCTTGCCTGCTGTGTGCTAACATACCTAAATATTAAATTCTCTCTCTCACCAAAGACAGCATTTCTACTCATGAGCACAAATTCTACTGTCAAAGAAGTTTCAAGACAGTCCTATAAGAAATACAGCTTTCCCCTTTCAGAAGCCTGTTCATTTAGAAACTCCTGGAGGAAATGGCATTATATCATATCTATTCCTAATATTTCCCTCCAGTCCTGACATGGTGACACGATGCCTTGCATGATCATCGTACAGTGCTAAACAAGAAGCGTAAATGTTTTATCAGAGAGAAAAACTTTCCCAGGCTTTCACTCACTTTCCTTATCCTTCACTGACTGCATCTGCCACTGTTCTTCCTTGTCCACATACGGATGACACAGCGAGCTAACAGAGGTGACTTCTTAAAGGAGAATGCAGAGGAAAATAAGAATCACTAGTGTCACTATTATAGTTTGGCATTTTCATTTGGAGTCCTTTTATTTATATGGAGGGGTTAAGAAAGTCACAAGGTAGGTAGGGATGGGTGCTGAAGCTAGTTATCCCCTTCAAAGTTTTGCTGAGTTCAGGCTAAAAGGGAGAAGAAAAGGGAAAAGGAAAAATAACAATTTGACATCTGCAAAAACAATAAAGTCCCTTTCCTGGGATGAGCAGTTAGGTGGATCTTTGATGTTCCAAGACCCTGGTATTTTCTGCGACAGGTTGCCGGAGCATACTGTGCTATAATATCAAAAGCATTGCCAGGAGGAACAATAGAGTTGCCAAAAGCTGGCTGGGTATCCTTGGTGTCTGTGCCGCGTTCTCACCACGGGATGGCTCGGCTGACTCATGTACGGTATCATCTGTTCAAACAGAAAGCATACATTCCAATGAGATTTTGCATCCTTAATAAACTCTCACTGAGCCGACAACTGTAAGTAGATTTCAGTGCCTTTATGAAATAGGGCAATGAACCTTGTGCTGTCATTGACTTTCACAAGCGTGTAATACCTCATTATGTAACCAACTTGGGGCCAAGTCCTGCATTTCTTACTGGCAAAACTCCCACTGAAGTCCAGAGGAGCAGAAAGTAAGTCTGATTTCAGCAGATTAAGGAATGAAAGATTCCTCTTCTAGTAAAACGCTGTAGCTCTAGCTTTGGATGGCTCATTAGATAGCAATGTCAATAGGGAGGCAGCTAAATAAAAACACCTGATTTTCAAAAGAGCTTGAAGAAGAGTTGCACGTGCTCAGAATTAATTTCACAGTTAATCCCCTTACTGAGTTACAGATTTTAGCTTCTGGATTTGAAATGACAGCCTGTAAGCCCAAGCATATATTCCACTTCCACGCATAAAATGCCCATTGAAGTATACCGCATCTGGGGATGCACTGCGGATATAAGACCAATCTCCCTTTCTTAAAACAGAATTTTAAAGTCTAACACATGACAATCTCCAATTTTATAAAATATACACTCCATCTGGAAAACCTCATAGGTAACAGAGTACCCTTTATGTTACACAAAATACAGATTTACATATATGGCTGCTAAAACTAATGAAAAAAGAACCAGGTGAACTTGGAAAATATGCTTATGCATTAGTGGCAGGAGAGAACACAGTAGAAAATAAATTTATGATACTGAATAAAGCCCTGTTTACTTTTTGTAAACTAAAAATCAGCCTTAAATCTACAGCAGGGTAGGTAAAGCCAAATTGAGCTTCAGTGTTCTTATAGGTCTGGTATTTTTCATTGCAAAGCCTTCCATATCCACATCTATCTAATTTGGCTATTTTAGAAGTAATCTGTCTGAGCCAGCTCTGGGTTTGAATTTTCTTAGTACTAAATGAATGAAATAAGCTAAACCTTTTTAGGAAGTGTGAAGTGGCCTCAAAATGTATTCATAAGTTATTTTAGAGTGCCTAAGTTTGCAGGAAAATTAATAGTATCTCACTACTTAGTGTAATAAGATCCCCTGCTTTATGAGAGATGTCAACATATCTATGATGTATCCGTCTCATAGCTCCCATCTCAACAAATTGCAGTGCCAGGATCAGAGTGGGTAAGAGCTGTGCAATTCCAATTAAAGGCACTAAGGGAAGCAGGAGTTAGGACACTGGGATCACCAGGCCACTTCAGCATGGAGTCTTTCACACTGCTTAGCTTTAGCTGGAAACAAGCTCCCTCCCCTTCATACCCTTGACACCTAGCACACGAGCAGGTAGAGCACTTAGCATAATTTAGGTTAACAGGCTCTTCAGCCCCTGTTTGGTTACACAGCAAGGTGCACAGTAAACTGGATTAGCAATTTGTCACATTTTTTTGATAGCACTAAATTATGCTATAATTGCATCAGGTTTATCAACAGGTGCTGCTCAAGGCAAAAGTATGAAAAGAAAGCACTGATCAGCTGTAAATAAGTTCACATTGGTAATTAAAGGGATATCATCAGATGAAAGTCCCACTGATGTCAGTGGGAAAGACTGGCAGAAATTATTTTGGTTACAGCTCCTCAGTGCATACGGCAGGGAGACCCTTCTGGGCACTTTGGCCCTGAACAAGGCCCTGATATTTTTCCTCAAGAATTATTCCAAAGGAATCCAAAATTTTCAGTGCATGCCTGCTATTGAAAAGTACCAGTTCCAGTCGTTGTCAGTACCAAAAGCTGCTTCACATTTCACTTCTGAGTTACATCCTTGTACTTTAGTGACACTGCAATGAGAATGCAGTACTTCACAAGAGCAGCTTCCCAATTAAATCACACTCTAAGAAGTTATGGGGAAAAAATATTTCTGTTCTGTCACATCTACCTCCTTTCATATATTTAGAGTCATCTCTTCCCAATTTGGAAACTTTTACTCACTGCTGATGAACTAAAACTACAGAGGAGAATGTTGTGCATTACCTTCTACCTTTTGCATTATCAATAGAATTGCAAGTAAGTCTGAATTCGCAACACTGAATCTCAACAGTTTTGTCCTAATTACATCCATGATTCAGCACTTAAACACAATAGGGCAGAACTAGAGTACAGCAGTAATAAATCCTCATTCTCTTTGACTATCAGATACTGCTATGAATGAAACACTGAATACTGCTAAAAAACCTCAACAAAAAAGCCCTAAACTAAAAAGATTAATTCTCTTAATTATGGAGATTTTCTGTGATACTATTTTTATAAAGCCATTCTTCACAGAAGAATTAATTTTCATGTAACATTAAGAGGTTCAAGAACCTTCTGGGTTTTCTGTCAATGCAGTCCCAAGGTTTTCACAATCATATACTTAGAGCACATGGTTCATCTGTGGTTCTCAAAAATCACTTTACAAATATGATTTTCCATGGAGGTGCAGAGTTATAATATTGCACAATCTTTAATGCTTGGGGATAAGGTTTTCCTTTATTTTATACACTGAAGGCAAGTGATGAAGAGGACAAAATTTCTGAGTAAAGTCTGGAAGGTCACTGCTAAAGACTGGGAATGCCGTCAGTAATTAAAAAAAAAAAAAAATTGACAGTCATGAATTTTCCAGATCACACAGCTGTACATCATATGCTTCAGGTATATTTTTTTTCCAAATATGCACAGCTGCAATTTTTGCTTAAGGGATTTTTATTTTTATGATTAAGGAGGACAAGTAGGGGAGGACATGAATAGGGCCAATTACTTTCATCACTTCTGAAACAAGTGTGATCTCTGTAGACCAGTTTCCTACAAATTCCTGAAGAAAACTACGGCAATTATGAGGGTTCAAAAAATCACACAAATGCTGATTTTTAAAAGAAATGCGACAGCAAGTAATCTGCTGAACATGATCTTCCTGCCTCCCAATTCTTCTGTCTACTGTGGAAGAAGACAGTGGCAGGCTAGGGGAGAGCACAGAAGCAGAAGATGCATGTCAGAGGCAGTTAAATTAGAACACAACACAAATCACATGCAACAAGATCCACTCAGGCAGCAGCAAGTCTAAAAGCCTAATAACAGAAAAGTGT
Source organism: Nycticryphes semicollaris (assembly GCA_013400055.1). Taxonomy (NCBI): domain Eukaryota; kingdom Metazoa; phylum Chordata; class Aves; order Charadriiformes; family Rostratulidae; genus Nycticryphes; species Nycticryphes semicollaris. The sequence goes on from VXBJ01001579.1 coordinate 201,392, forward strand.
CGGCAGATCTGGGAATGATTATCTAATGGTGACTAGTCAAAATAATAATGCAAATATACACTGATGTTAGGAGTGGGAACTTTTTGGTACCAAACCTTCTTGTTAAAGCTGTTTCTTCCTGGTAACACAAACAGCATTCTATCTCAGACTGCTGGATTCTTTTTGTATGATTTTGGTTCCCTGATTTGCCTACTGTTTTCTAAGGATATGCTTTTGTGACGGTGCTAGTTAGGTATACCCATTCAATGGGAAGGAAGCAGCACTGCTGAAAAAGAATGCTCAGCAAGTTCACTAAAAGCAAACACGTATTACTTGGATGATCTCTTTTGCAAACCAGTAGCAGGAGAAATACACTTTAATTAGCCCATGTTCACCAAATCACCAACCATAAAAAAGAGCATTCAGTTTCTAGATCCACAGGTTACCTACAGACTGCAAAAGATCATCCTAATGCCTTCTGTAGAAGAGTGCTGTTAATAAATGTACAAATGTAGCTAATATAAATGGACTCTCCTTGCATTTAGATTTGCTTAGAGAACATCTTTGATTCTCAAAACCAAAACTTTTAGGAGAGTTCTGAATGCCTTCTTAAGAAAAATGATAAAATCTATTGTGTATCCATAGTTAAATCATTTAAACTGAGTAACTTGTGAAAGCTTTATTTATAATTCTGTATAGTGACTTTTCATTCAAGGAACTGCAAATTAGAAAGCAAAAAAATGGTATATTGTATCATACCAAAGGGGAAGTCTCTCTGAAATAGCATTAAGTGCGGGTGTGTGTGTGTGTGTGGAAATCTTGGTAATCTGTTCTTTAGGGTATGTACCAAATGGGGGTGAAGGGGTGGTGTGTGCGTGTCTTGTATAATTTATTTATTTAACTATGTATTTTAATTATTGATGCTTGAATACAACACTGTGTGAGCAGCATGTAGGTACACATACAGTGTGTAGGTAATACTATTACTGCAAATACTTTTTCTACATATCTCCCTAATTTTAACACCATGAACTATCTCAATGAAGTTGGTAGGATTACTCACACACCTAGAATTAAACATGCTTCTACCTGTCATAAACCTGAGCCATATAAAAAAATACATATGCACTTTCTATGCAGAGATATATTAGCTTGATTGATGGTGGACGTTAATGTAACTTTGCCTTGGGCAAATGAGGGCCTTTATCACAGCAAGCATTATTCTTACTCTTAAGGCAGTGTTTTGAAAAAAAAGAAAAAAAAAAATATAAATTTATATATATCAGTGTGTGTGTGTGTCTGCAGTACCTAAAAAAGATACACTGTCTAACCAAATACAAATACAAATTTATATAATTTTAAAGGACTAATTTCTTACTTAAATACTGTCAGTTGCATGCCTGTGTCATGCACCAGCATTAAACAAGTGGTAGTTCCATTTCTCTGAAAGTCTGAAACCACATAATAAATGAAGTTTGGCCATTGACTTTATTTCTAAAACTCTGGGCACAGTCAGTAAATAGAGTGTTTTGCCAACATACTGGGTGCTTGGCTTGGATGGGCCAGTGATTCAGGATAATGGTGAAAATTTCACACTGGCACCCACCATATTTTATTAAACCAGATCACCCAAAAAAAACAAACAAAGCAACATTTTCCCTCCCCTGTATTAAACAAGGATGCAGGAAATATACCATAAGCAATATTGGCACTGCTAGAAATGGGCAAAAGCAGAGCAGTTGTACCACGCAAAGCATGCAGAGAGAAGAGAAAAAAAAGTACTGAAGCACCAAAGGGATACACGCATTTGTTAAAAGAGATTCTCTAAGCATACTAACCTGCTGGTTCTAATGAATTTTCTACTTTGTCGTTAACATCGAAAACACGATCATGAACACCTATAGTTTTCATACAGCTGTCTATAACAAAAATAGAGATAACAGCCAAATATGTTAGTGAGACACCCTTAAACTCCCCACTTTCCTTTTTTGCTCTCTTTTTTCTCTCTATTCACTACATATAAAATTAAGCATATTTATATTTTAACGTCTGTGGCACTTATCCAAATGCCAGTATAGTCTTCCATTTGTACAACAGTTTAAGAAACAACAAGTTAGCAACTGCCATGTAATTAAAACAAAGCTTTATGAAAAATGATAAGAAAATACAATGAAAATCATAACACAAATGTTGCTGTACAGAACAGATACACAAGATTTAACAGTAAAAAAAAAATAATCTACTGATGTTTACTAGACCACACAGTATAACATGCACTACAAAGCCACCCTCAAAAGCTTAATCTGAAGAACTTACTTGCTGGCCGCACAAAGACCTTAAGCTTTAGACAGGATCTCCTTCCGTTATCTGGGATCGCAGAAGCTGTAAATTGGGAAGAAGGAAAGACAAGTGGAAGAATAAGAGAGGGAAAATGAAAATCATGTTTTGTGCTAAAATAAAATATCCTTTATCTTCTCTTCATCTGAAGGGCTGGACACATTTCAGTTTCTGCTTGTAAGGACTTGAAGTGCACAAAGCAGCTTGATTATGCAAAAGCTGGGAAAGAACTGCAGATTTTACTCTAATCCCTTTTTTTATTATTTTACGTGGAAGAAGTGAAACACGTGGTATTTTCAATGTTTCATTATCTCCATTCATCTTTCCACACCTCTTTCTCAGGAGGTTGTTTAATATGGTTTCTGCTGTAATGCAGGTGTCTACCCTGAAAAGTTACACTTCAGAATAATTAAGAACACTTAGAGAAAAGCTAGTTTTGAAACACTAGGCCATAGGCTTCAGCAACCCCAAAAGGGATAAAGAAATAAACTGACACTGAAGGTGACAATGCTAGATAAAGGACTATGTGTATATTGCCACAAAAGTAGAAATACATAGCATTAAATTTTACATCAAAGCCAGCCTCCATATTCTCCAAAACCTCTATCTTTGTAGCAAATACTTATCTTGCTTCAGTCAGAACACGATTTCAAATCAAAACCAGCTTATTCCTTTTTTCTGCCCTCCCTCATAATTGCCCAAACTATTTCATTTTAAGAGTACTTACTGTATTGGGAGAAAAAGAATAAGTGGAAACAACATGTCTAGCACTAATGCAAGAGATCATATGCATAAGGCTAGTGTCAGAATCTACTTATTTCCCAGGAACAAGAGCTGCTGTGAAAAGTTCCTTTCTAGAACATGTGCTTGCCTCAAAATACATGATCATAGGGAAATACACCTGCTTGTCACCACAAACTGGACTCCCTAATGTATTGTCTGTCAAGCTGAACACAATGGTAACTTTTATCAAAGTCTGTAATTTTGAAGTTGTCCATAGGCCTACATTTCAGCATGCACACTGGCAACTAAGCAACTTCTCTTGGGCATGCAGATTTTCACTTGTGAAAAAACATTCACAAACTTATTTTTTTGACCTTTGCAAAAACCCTCAAAAGCTATAACAGAAAAATATTGCCTGAAGCACTTCAAAGTAATTTTTATGTCATTGCATAGTCTGCCCCATCATTAAAAAAGCTAAGTTTTAGGGCAGAACATGTCGCCTTTTGCAGAAAATTGCAACTGTCTTGATTTAAAAAAGATGATTGGGCTTGCAAGATGTTAGTTTGTTCAGTTTATCAACTGTTTCTTCCATTTTTATTAATTTTGTCCCTTTTTGTGATGAATAACTAAAATTATTTATACACAAACATATGAAATCACAGGCTTTGTCTTCATGCTAAGCTCACACTTGAAGGACTTCTCAACTAACTTGAATTAAATTCCCTTAGGATTCGATGATGTGTTTCCAAAGCAGGCATCAGCTTTTTCCTAGAAGAACTTACCAAGAGGAACCAGTAGCAAAGTAAAGAGTCCAACACAGCTAATGCTGTGGTTCTGCACCTGTTGGGAAGTGCTTGAAAAATTGTTTCCCTCTTTTAATCAAACGACAAAAGTGTGTAGAAATTATGCTCTCCCCTTCAGAACGACAAGCATTTAAGAAGTGTTAACAGCTGACTTTGCTATAAGCTCTTACTAAATCAAAGTTAGAAAAACTCTCCATACTGACATTTACAATAACTGGTGTGTTATTTAGGGTACAATATTTGCACTCTGTGGTTATATTCAGAAATTAGTGCCTTTTCTGTGGCCCTCACTGAATATACACAACTGGCTAAATGCTTTGCTCAGACTAAACAGGGAGCTGTAGATTTCTCAACATGTAAGAATTCTATAGTCGATACCACACTAGCATAAAGGTGGAAATAACATCTCTGACATTAGCCAAAATAGAGTCCCTACAGTAATTTTAGAACTGACAGTCTTTTTTCTGCTCGGAAACTATTTCAGAAGTGGATCATGACACTCATTTATAGGCAATTTTTAGCTTTGATGCATATGTGCTGTTGTTTATGTCCATAAAATAAGCACATTTTGCTCACTGATGTTTATTAGAATACTCATGTGAGTAGTCATTGACGAATTAGAATACCACTGACTAGCTAAGATAACTAGGAGTTAAAAATATTCTATCTGGAAAAACATAATTAATGCTTTGTACATATGAAGTTTATACACGTACATAGTATTTGCACACACTTTATAGCAAAAAAACAGCTAGCTACTAGCTATGTTCTTTGGAAGAAAAACAGTAAAATACATTCCCTCTTTAAAACTTTTTCTTTGACGTGTATGCAATCATCAACTGCAGTCCTATTGCAGCCATAGCAATTGCATTTAAATCATCATCACAGAAACTGATGCAGTTTCAGCGGTAAGTATGAAACAGTGCTTTTTTTCCATTCCAGGTAAATTATGTACTGTCAATATTTGCAGTAAACCCAGAAAGATTCCTCTTTAGTCAGTGTTTAACTGCTTCAGAAGGAATAATAATGAATAATAAAAAAAAATAAGTAACATTGTTCTGCTCTCACATCTGCCTCAACATCCAAGACTAAGGTGACAAAAGGATACACTACAACCTCTTTGGCCTTCCTGAGAAATTAAAAACTATTTGCCAAGTTGGATGAGTGAAATCAATTACGTATTTTTCTCTTCCTTCCTTCTTCTCTGCCTCTCTCCCTCCTCTTTTTTTTCTTAAAAGAACAAACACAGAACAGTTGTAGTTTTTGCCTTGAGACCTGTATCACCCACAGGGAAGATTCAGGTTGGCTCATGTTGGCTGAACTCAAGTTGAAGTCCTATTTTTCTGCATTAAGGTAGCTTTAATGGCAAATGCTTACGGAAGAGGAAAAAAACTCCAAGTCAGGGTGACATGGCTGACAGTATTTGACTAACAGCTACAATGACACACCAAATGACCAAAGCAACACAGTAGAAAGGATAAACAGCACATATTAATATTTAAGAATAACATTAAGAATAAATGCTAAATATGCTTTTTCTGGAGCAGAAATAATGCTGCAGCTAGGACTTAACAAAAGTAGAGGCTTACAAGAAAAATTCTGCGATCAGAACCAAAAATCTCCTATCAAACTGACTACAACTGGAGAAACTCAAGTCTTAACTTCAGGATGTAAGGGTAGGAAAGAGCAAAATGTTAGCAGAAGAATGTTCAGTGGTTTTAAGGTACTTTACTTTCCAGGAAAGGTGGGTTTCCAACGCAGCAGAGACTGGCAAACTCCCTGACATTCTCTTGTACACTATCAAGAAAGCAACATTGCTGAACTCTGGAAAAGAGAAAGAGAACTGTCCTTTGTCAGCTGAGATCTGTTAAAGGTGCTTCCCAAGTAAACTATTGCTGTTACTGCTACATTCCACTGAAATTAGCTACAGTATAAGAAAAGATGTCCTTTCCAGGTGGTACAAAGAGAAATTTCATCCTCTTTTCTGCACAAAACCAGGTTAGCTCCTAAGGCTTTGGTATAAGGCTTTTCTGTTCACCCATTTTAAAGGCGTTACTAGCTATAAAATAGAGGCCAGTTCTAAAAGCAGTAAGCCTTTGATGCTAATGGAACCTGTCCCAAGCAACACTTTCCTTTTCACAAGCTGAAATTCCCAAGGAAAAAAAAAAAGGCAATTGAAACCTTGCTGAACAACAAAAAGAAACATTTGAAAAAAAGATCCTTTATAAGAAGCAAAAGAAGTTATATCCTCTTTTTTCCCTGAATGATATTAGAATAGAAAAGGTCTGACTAGTTTAGTTTGGTTTAGTTTTTGTCAGGAAGAATTACAATGAAAACAAAAGAGGAACTCTGCAGCGGTGCTAGTTCCTATATTTCGTTACAATTCCTGTGATACTTCACTCTTCTCCTACCTTGATTCACCTTTACCAGCAGTTTCTTGACAACCTCCTGGGTCTCTCTTTTAAAGAACAAGTTTTGTTTAATTGGTAACACAAAAACTTTGGGTTAGAAGGAATTGCACGCTGAAATCTCTTTGAAATCACAAGATACAGTAAAACAACTCAATGTTTATAAAAATAACTCATTTGGTCTCTTAATTTATTTTTTAATAGGAAAATTTCACAATTCAGAAGAAATTCAAGTCATGATCTCTTTATTCTTGAGACGAAAATTCCATCTCCATTAGCTGAACTAGAAAAAAAAAATGCAATGAACTACTGCACATAAAACTAGATTCAAGATCCAAGCTGGATCTAAAAATGGCCCATAAAGACAAATTAGATGAGAAAATGTCTCTTCTCTGAACCATTTCTGGTTACCATTTTTGTACCCTGCAAGGAAAGGAAATAGAGTAAAGAAAATTATTCTTTCCTCATCTAGAGCCAAACCATAAATATTTCAGTATTTGCTAGCTATATTTAAATATTGAAAAAAAAAAATCCAGCTCACTTTATCCCACTCCTAAGCAGCTCTCTGCTAGAAAACACATAGTACATTATTAATATATTAGATATAAATAACAGGTTAGGCCCTTCCTCAGTCTGATAAGGTTTAGTAGAGTTATTCAATGACTGCAGGAAGCCACGGATAGAGAAGAAAAAGTAACATACACAGAAAACAATGGGTTGGTTTTGTGTTTTTTTCCCCCATCAGCTTTGCAGTTGAATTTAATATTTTAAATCCCAAAGACTGTTTACAGGAGTCATCAATATATAGCCCAATCAACCTATAAATTAAGCTAATTAAAACATAGAGATACAAAACCCAAAAAGGATTAAAATTTCATAAGTGTCTTGGTCTTCAGGACCTGCTAGCCATATGACCAAAGCTGTAATTAAGTATTTCCCTTCCTAAGCCAGGCAGCAGTTTGGCTGGCAACCAAGTCTCAGTTTCTAACATAAGAGCAAGTCACTGGAATGCCACATATAGAAAGGGTCTTGACCATACTATTTACATATAATGAGTGGTTTTCTCTGCTTGCTTCCTCACTCATTCTCAGCTTTCTAATCAGAGCATTGTTTCCTAAAACACAAGTGCTGATATAGAAAAAAAAAAAAAAACCCACCCACAAATGCAATTATAATCCTCATTTAACACTACAAATATATTTCATATTCAAGGCATGATCCACTATGGGCGATATTAGACAGCAAAAAGTGGAACTATTAACTGAACTGTAAAAATAGCGCTACATTTATCTAAGTCACTCAGACGGCACCTTTGTTTCCGACTCGAGGGACACTGGTAAAGCAGCATCATGCCTAACTCAGAAACCCAACACCCCCCACAGCATCTCCTCACAACCTCAATATAACATGCTGCAGATACTCTGCAGATGATAATTCTCATACTATTTCGTATTTCAAGTTTCTGTTACCAGTTCACTTGGGAGTATTCTCTGAAGGATTATAAAGCAGTGCTCATGAAAACTTTGGTAACAGGTCTGTTCTCATTTTTTTTTTTTTAACTGTATGAATGTTTTCTTCTGTTCTCTGCTAAGATGTCAAGCAAACAGGGTCTCCTTGTAGAGAAGATCTGAGAAATCACACTATGATCTTACTTCAGTTCACTGCACATATACTATGAGCACCCTTTGTGTGTTACACAAATTTTGACCCTGGCAAGTACTTCCCAACCACAAGCACTGAAGTATTAGTTCAGTCTGGGAAGTCAATGGAGAATTGATTTTTAGTTTCTGACCAGCACACTAAATCGAAATGCTACATGCATACAGCTGGCATAAACACCTAACACTTATTGCCCCATCAAATGAGTTGCACGTGTAACTTCTGTAATCACCTGGAGAAACACCACGAAGAGAGAGCCTGCAGCAACCCTATACACAGGGTGTTGCATGCTGTAAATCAGAAACTCATGTTTACACAGTCCTTCCACTCGCTTGGTCCTGTAAGTTAAAGACAATCTTTTCAGGAAAAAATATTTATAGCGGCCTCTGGCCCTTTCAGGCACAATACCATTCCCATTAGTCAAATCCAATAGCCAGGTAATGTTACACAACTTGAAAATCATAATTCCACCAACCTGAACCGTTTTAGCATCCAATATCCTGTGTCAGCCACAGAGCTTTAGAAAGTTTTATTTTTAAGAACAGTCATCTGCTTCTTTCTTTGTAAAGAAATGAGTATGTGTGAGAGCATTAAAAATGCAGTTTTCCATTATGTTTGCCACAGGCAATATTTCTCAATTTGTGCAAGGAAAAAGAAAAAATAGCCTATTAGTTGTTAGAAGAGCTGAGCCTTTCCCCTGTAGGTTTTCATGTGATTTACCATACAACACAAATGTATGCAAATTAGCAAGGTAAATGCAGAATTAGTTATTAATATTCTTCTCACAGTTTCGATTGAAAAAAGTTACAAATTTGCATAAATGGTACAACTGAAAAAGTCAGGTAGAATTTAATGAATCAATAAAACACTCCTTTGTGTACATATAGGAAGTAAGACCCATATGTAAGGACAATGAAGGTATCTTCAAAATTATTAATCAAAAAAAGAAGTTATCTGAAAGGATTTACTGCTTATTTTTTCCTTTTAAGTGCTAAAATGAAAAAATAAAAATAGTTAAGTAGTGACCCTATGGAAATCCCAGCTTTCACAAATACCCAAGTTTAATTTAAAAGAGAGTCCTTGCATGTCTGCTTTTTCACTCCAACATAGCAGCAGCAGTTTTGTCCCAGTAGCATAAACACAATTCCATTCTGAGAGAATTAAAATATTGCATGTCCACAGCTTACTCATTCTCCAGACCTAATAAATAAGCACTTCCTTAGTAAATTGTGCCTAGCCTTATATGTATCTTTGCTATTGCTGAGTCTACCCTCTCTCTGTATTTAGTCATCACCAAGATCAGATTTCAAAACAAAAAGTTACTGACCAAGATAAAGACTCAGAAATCTTAAGCCAAAAGACAGAGAGAGAGCATCTCATCTGGAAAACCACCTGACCTAGCACTACCAACATCACCTGAAAATTAAGAAAAAACCCCCTAACAAATAAAATAAATAAATAAACAAATAAACAAACAGATGCAAGGTCACAGCTAATACCGCCTATGCCTCAATGCACGCAAAAGTACTATGGATACTAGTATTTCCAAATAAGTTTCAAAATCCACAGTATTAAAAAAGCATCTAATGCAACCATGTATTCTGCTTTACTCCTGCATGCTCAACTATATCTGCATGAAGTGAAGGTAAAAACAATCACGTTGTACTTCTGTACTCATCTCTATATGTGTATGTACATACCTACACACATACACAGACTTATATTCTGTACTTTATGCAAAAATATAAGTCACCAAGTGCACAGTAATGGACTGAAAAAGACTTGATAAAAGCTGTGTGCACAACAGGCTGATTGTGAAATACTACTTTTATTTCCTAATGTCTTATATTTAATTTGCACTGTCTTTGCACTGTGTAAAATCACTATCACTATCTCGCAAGTGACTCTATTTGTCAGATCCCCTAAAAATAGCCTAGTAAATGGAAATGACTTGCCAGACAAATGCTATTTTAGTGAGAGTTCTTAGAAGAAAGTGATACATAGTAACTGTTTCTGCATTAGCATTTAACGCTAAATTAACTGCTTGGCTAGGAAAAATGTAACTTTTCTTGCAGTTTCTAATCCATTGCACCTTACAGATCTTGTTGAAGTCCACATGGATTCAAAGTAGATTTCATATCAAAGTCATACAAAACAAAATCAAATTGTGTGTGGTAAGAGATGTAAACCATGGATGTCCAGTTTAATTAAGCCATTTTTCCAGTATTTCCTCTTAGTATGGTCTATCTGTTTTAGAGGATGATACAATGACAAGACCTGTCTTTTGTTGGCTTGGCTGGTGTACTGGAGCCAGATTTTTTTAGTGCAGAACGTCAAATAACCCAAAGACCAGTCCTTCACAGCGCTGAGCACCTCCAGAGGTGAGCCGCAGCTGAGGTCTCACATGAGGCAGACAGCATCACTTTGGATCCAGTCCAAAGGTTTATTATAGGCATACTGTTATCATCCGACTTCTCAAGCTGCCGAGTCCAGTTTAATTCAGGAAAAAACAAAATCACCTCAATGCAGGGCAGTCTGTACCCTTCACACCTTCAGGAGAAAACAAATCAGACATTTCAGCTGCAGAAAAAAACAGCCTTGTCTGAGCTGTTCCTATGAACCAACCCCTCAACCACTATGAGAACCAAGCTCAGCTGTTCTTTGCAAAGATTTTTTTTTCCCCATAAAAGCAAGAACAGTTACTTCTGTTTATGAACCAGGGCAAAGTCGTCATCTAACTGCAACCTGAGCTTTCCAGAAAGCAAGTCTTGCCTCTATGGTGTTTCTTCTCATTAAAAAACAGACAAAGCTTAGCTGGAAATAAATGAAAGGCATATCCTACTTTGAATGGCCTTTTTGTTGCACGTAAGCTCATGTGAAATGTAAGGAGGTATAGATGAATAGATCATATAGCTGCTCATACATGAAATATTTGCAGGCCCTTCTCTCATATACAGAAGTTTCTCTTTCATAAATGCAAACTGTATTATATACAGTAAAATAAGGGCTAAAATTTCTGCAGTAGCACAATATAAATGACTGATGTCATACTCTTTGTGTTGCAAAAAACCAGCACTTATTAACTAGAATGAAATAAAAACCTCAGATCTCATTACTGTTTTCAATGGCATTAACAAACCCAAATACAGTTATTGTACAACATTAAGACTGTATTAGAGTAAATTGCTAATAAAACAAGTTAATACTATCAAATAGAGCACTTAAAGAAAAATATATCCTCCTCATACTTTTCATAAGCACTTTTGTACTTTGATTTTCCCTTGGTATCACTAGAAATAAAATGTTTTTTTGTCAAGCAGGCTATCCATTTTGCTAATTTCCATCTCTTAAGAACTAGACATAAGTAAATCCTTTGAAGAGACTTTATAGTCTTGTTAGTAATGACCTTCCCTTTTTGATCTTTAAAGCAACATGTTCACCCACATGGAATCTGTGGGTATTGTATCATGTTACTAAACCTCATATTTTAATGGACTTCATATTATCCATGTCTAGCTTTACCAGTGCTGACACTATAATTAAAGCAGAGAGAAGCACTCCATTCTAATCCATCTTCATGGGCTTGTCACTGTCTTTAAAATATTTAGAAATATTTTGAGCTTTTTAAGCTACGCTTGTAAATTCTGTCAGTTTATAAAAATACAGAAGTAATTGCAAGTGTATTGTGCTAGGACTATGACACACAGACGTGAAAAGTTGCTTCTGCTGACTCACCTAAGCAAAGGGACAGAATATCTTGTTTATATCTTATAGCGGACAGAGAAGATACAAAGGCAGGAAGAGATCTTCAAGAAGCTGCCTCTGGACAGGGGAAATTTAGAAAAAAGCACAGACTGCAAGTTGTATTTTGTTGTTATTTAAAATGAAAGCAAACAGTGAAAATAATGCAAGTTTGAATGTGTTTGAGTGCACATGCATGCCCAGAACTTTGCAAACACGCTGCTTAGAGCCAATACCATTCCTTCAAAGACTTCTGAAGGGCTTTTTTCTTGGCAAAGTTCAAATAGCACAGCCATCACAGAAAATGTCTTTATGTGCACAGTCAACTCTTACACAGATAAATCCCAATTTGTGAAGGATGGAAACGAGATACGAAATTGAAAAGGTAAAGTTTGTAAAACACACTATAGTACACTGTAACTCAAGCTCTGATTCTGTCAAGTAAAGATTCTCAGAGCAGAGACCTTCTGTTTCATGGCACCTACTATGGCAGGATCACGACTGATTAAGAGTACAAACTCAATAACAAATGCCACAACTATATTAATGACAGTACATCTTTATCAGGTGTATTCCCGATCCGCTTGAGTCCTGCAGACAGACTATTGAACCTTAAATCACTCCACCATACAAGTCAGTATTTCTTCTCCAGTCTTTAGAAGGGTTTCCTTAATCCTTCAGTTTGTCACCACTACTATGAAAAATTCTGCAACACACCAGGCTGACATTTTCTCTTTAACCAAAATTTGTCTAGTGTATCAGGCAACGGAAGTTTTATTTAAACTTCTAGATCTGTGCTTCTTTCTTTTACTTGTCTTTCTTGTGTTCAGTGCCACAGGCTGCACCCATGCTTTGAAATCCATATTTCAAAAATGCCAACCTATATGTGAGAATAGCTACAGCCTCATCCAAAACTGCTGCCTTGACAGGAATTTGACATGTCTCACTTATGCCAGACAAGGCATTTAGACTGTCATAACTATGACTGTGGGAAAGTCTAAAACACCCATGGGATAGCTAACCTTTCATTTTACTCTACCACAAATTATTTCCTTCTGCACGTTCTTTTTTTAGGTTAATGCATACCATAGGATGCTTAGCCCTATTTCCAGTGATGATTCCCAGGTGAACTGAAAATCACATATATATGTGTATACTTTTTGGCAAGTGGGACTCAAAAGTTCTCAAAAAAACAATGAATACCAGATCAGACTATTGAAATACACAGGTACCTCTCCAGCTTTTCTCCTCTCGAATGCTGTAACAATTATTCGATAAGAACTGAAGCGTTTTTCCACCTCTCTTCCAGAAAAGTCCCTGTTTCACACTAACAATCATCCCAAGCAGATAGGGAAATTCTCATCTCTGTTTTTCACCATCTACTTTCTGATCTAAGCAAGTACCTTCTCAATGCAAGCTTGCTCCTCTATTCTTTACATGTTAACCAGTTAAGGAACTCACATAATCAAGTTGTGAGCAGCTTCTAATGGTACTTCCCATGTGTCCTTAGGATGACATATATATGTGGAAAACAATTTGGGATAACACAAAACCACTTACTTAAAATTTCCTTGCTGATGCGTATTTCACTTCAAAAGAGATGGGACAAAAAAAAACCCCTCTGCCAAATTAATTTCTCTCAACCACACAGTATCCATTACTGCTCACTTTAAGTGCCAGTAACCTCATGTGGTGTCTGCACCCCTCAGTGAGTGGAGACCTGAAGCCTAGTCACTCTAAAGCAACCTTGCCAGTGAAGTTCACAATCCCTATCCCACATTCTGTAATCATAAAGATCTACTTACATTTGTATCTTAGTTCTCAACTAGTCCACATCAACAAACATCTGCACTGGATATAGCTCTGGTACCTGATCAGAGCTGCATGACAGTGCATCAGATGCTTCCTTCCTCTCACATTTAAAAGATGGTTCAGTGTACTGTGTTTCTCCAAAGAAGTCCTGGATATGCTCACATGTACCTTAGTTAGGAAAAGAGTCACCTGAAATACATGTATTTTATCCTTGAGTTATGGCAGCAAAACATGCAGTGCTCAAAAAAACCTCCCAATTCACGAAACAAAAAACCTCTGTCTGAGATCAAATCTCTCACTTTGGGGTGGGGGAAGCATCAGATCTGCAAATATGTGTACTGTTTGATCTGGAGTTTTAAATAACAAGGGCAGTGCATGCTTTCACATACATCTATGAATTATACAATAGAGTATTGTTGGCTGGAAGGCCAAAAAAAACCCCTAAGTATGCCTACACAGATGCTGCAGTACCAGCTAAGACAAGCTATTCATGCCTGCTGCTTGCCCATCCCACTCTCACAGCTGCCTCAGGCACCAGCCATTCTGGAACATGGAGACACACAGGGTCCAGCACACCCCAGCAGGACAACAGTAAACCCGAGCTTGTCTTGCGGCCTCTTTTGGAGACTGAAAAATGACACAGTATTCTTTTCTGTCTGTGTTCCTAGTCCTTTTTTAAGATCTTTGTAAACTTCCAGTTCACCTTTCAGGGGTCACTGAATAATTTGTCCTTTAGCCAAGTAAGGGTGCTTGTGGTACACTCCTGCATTTTTCTGTTCTCCCCTTGTGAAAAACCCTGCAGAGACGAGAGTATTTTTTTTTTCTTGGATCAAACTGGATTGTTTGTTTGTTTGTTTTTGAAAGCTCGCAAGGTGTGTAATCAGAGCTGGCACTGGAGCATCCTAATTATGAAACCCAGCAAGGAACTTTTGCACACATTTTGTGGACTTCAGATTTCTCATTCACAGGATCTTGTTGCTGAGAAAGTAGAGATCATGAGAAAAGTTCAGGAGACAGAATCCAGACTGGCAGTAAATCATTTTTCACTTCTGCCTTTAATACCAAGATCAAATAAAGAAAAATTGACCCTGTATTTGTAACATGTCATTCCATTTTTCTCTGAGAAAACATCCTGAACTCCTCAGAAAGAGAACTGACATGGTGGGGAAGGGAGAGAGGGCGGGGCAGGAGGGAGGAGATCAAGGTTTATGGCTTTGTTTTGTTTTATTCAGAAAAAAACATGTATCTTGAAACAGAGCTGCAGAAAAACAGCAGGTCTGAAGCGCTATCAGCGCTAGCTGCTTTCTGCTGAGCTGAAGTGACCATTTTCAGATCCTTTCAATCTGTGGTGAAAAGATCATTACCATGCTACTCCCGGGAAGTCAGTCCTCCTGCAAGTGAGCTCCTTTGTTATGAATATGGAACAGATGGAACCGAATCTATCTGCTCCATAGGAACAAAAACACTTACAACCTAGCTCTCTCTATTAAAAACTCTACTTAGCTCCTTTATAGCACTAGCTTTCTGTGCACTGCTGTGAGGTTTTGACTTTATAGAAAAAGGCACTTCATAAAAGCAATAGTTCTTACTCTTAAACCAAAAGCGGCCTAAGAACTGCAGAAGATGAATGCAGAGTTTAACCCGCATGGCTCCTTGGAGATATGCAAATATTCAATTACTTTT
>VXBJ01001579.1:225926-286274 GCA_013400055.1 Nycticryphes semicollaris
TGTTCTTTAGTTAACCTTCCTTTTTTAGCTTTCGGTGCAAACCAGTATGTCCAGGGACGGTTCCAAAAGGGATCTTCTGACCTCCTGTCTTCAAAAAGCAACAAGAAAACACAAACACAATCAGTCCCCACCTGTCAAAGACAACAGTCTTTTTTCACTTGCCGAAAGACAAAACCACTCTCCACTTCCAAACCTAAGTATCTGCCACTTATCATTATACATTTTACAACCTTTTTCCCCCCCTTCTTTGCTTGTGTGTTCATCACCCATTGCAGAGTAACTCACATTAACCTGCACACCCAAACTTATATTCTCTTCTCAAGGACATTAAAATCACTGTATTGCAGTAAGTATTTAGTTTCTGCTTTCTCTGTATTTCATTTGTTTATGTTTCAGAAGTAATACTATTTTATCTGTTTTCAGGCTAACATACACTAACCTGAGGTGAGCGCTTGCTAAAACTAAGTAAAAATTGAGACTTTGGGTCGTGATCTATTATTTACTTTCCCCACCCCCACACCATGCACTCCCTAACTACATAAAAGTTAATTTCTATGTAAATATTTAACAAACTTTTATTTTTTCAAAAGTAAACTCAATCAGTACTTGTTGATTGCATGTCTGCAATGTTGAATTCACTTCTTCAATGTAAATTTGATATCAGAAAGACAGATTTCTTTTTTCTTGTATTTTCCTAGAATGAACTTGCAGAGAAGGTAGATCCAAGTTCATCTAAGCAATACATGAAGGAAATGGCACAACAAAGAAAAGTGGAATTTTCAAAGCCAACTGTTAAGAAAAAGAGACAGTGATTGTTCTCAAATTACTGAATTTTCTGAAAATAATGGAAGCAAGATGGGTAACTTAACACACTAAAAAGGTGAATTGCAAAGATTTTTGAGAAAGCACCAGCTAAATACCTAACCAACCACCTAATATTTCTATATTTCCAGAGGTCTGGACTACATAATACATTTTGTAGCCCTTAAATAGAATATAGCAGACTGATGCTACACTGTCAGCCTTCCCCATCTCTTGCAAAGAGGGCAAAGCATTTCAGTTCTGCTGAAGAAAGTTAACCTGGTGAAGCAGTAGTTTCTCTGAAGTGCAAATACAGGATGGTAATAAAGGCGGTCTCCATAGCCTGGACTAGAGCCTGCTAACAATTTTGATGAGGAAACAAGGAGTAACATTTCACCATATTGTTTCTTCAGAAAAAAAGAACTAAGTGAAAAACATTCCACATGGACAGCTCTCCCTGAGAAGGTTTGCATGTAATTGTTAACTTAGTGTGAACAGTGCTTTCCTGCAAATGCTGTAATGCCAACCTTGTTACTGTCCTCAGCAAAGTGAAGGATGAAAATAAAAAATAATTAAGCTACAGAAAAGGAGGAAAAATGCTTTTGTGTTAAGCATGCCTAAAACTTTCATTTCAGTGAATACCAGGCCAATAAGCTACTAGTGAATGAACACCTCTTTGCTACTAATTTTTTGCTATTTTACCTTTCATTAAAAAAGTCATCTAAATGCAGTTGAATATCACAAAGTTCTTCATATTTTAAAGCACTTTGGAACAATTATTTTGAAGAGAGCCCTTGACAGTTAAATGAATGTTATAGGAGATACATAATGATTTTTAGTGAAATACTGAATATAACCACAAATGAGGAAAACCAGGCATTAGCATCCTGGGTGTATTTGAATAATAATGTCTTGCTTGATGGTTTAATAGATTTTGTATGTTCTAACAATTAAGCTATTAGAAGACAGACCAAGCTGAGATTTCTCATATTTTTTCATTTACTTTAATTTTTTCTTTTTCACCTTTATTAAATACATCTTTTCCTTTTTTAAAATTTAGAACACTTTTTTTTTTTTTTTTTTTTTAAAGCTTGAACCTACGGGGGCCAGCCCTTTGCTCCAGAAAAAAAAAAAACACAAAAACAAAAAAAGAGACCATAGTTCTACTTTTATTAACTCCAGTGAGANCCTGGGGAGACTGTTGAGAGTTTTGAATGACCCAAAACTCCTGTTGATGTTAATTGGAAGCTTTCTTCAGTGACACAAGTAGGATTGGGCCTACAGATTTATTTATCCTGGAACATCATCCACTCTGTTGTTCTATCTTTGCATGACTTCTCAAAAATATGAAAAAAAAAGTTTTAAGTAACATTACAGTTTGCTCTTAAAAATAGTAATAGTAGTAGTAGTAATAATGTTAAACAATTATTATTATTAAACTTCAGGACAAAAACAAGACACTATTCTTCTGATATTGAAGCACCACTTATTAAAGGGTTTTATCTGCTGAAAGTAAAATAAATGAATGGAAAACTATCCACTAGTGATGTATTTCCCTGTAGATTTAGGAAGGGAAAAGGAAAGTATCAATGCTGAAGAAATGAAGCTTTAGAACAGGCATCATACATACTCAGTTTCTCTGGTGAAATGAGGTGGAATGACTGTTTCACTGTAGATAGGCCAGCTACACATATGAAGGCAATATTTATTGGGATCTACAGTCTGTCTAAAACTTTCAACGCTCTAAAAACAGAAAAAAAACCCTACTGCTGGAGCAGTCAAAACTTGTTAGGAGTGGAAGATTCAGGTAGAAAGTAAATGGATGAAATAAGATCTTTGTTGGAGGATTAAACAAATGAGACAGCTGAAGCAGTATCAACTGCACAGCGGAGTCAGGGAATCAGTTTGCTTCACCCATGGGTATTTAATCTCCTCATGTTTTCACTTCCTTAGCCCCAGATGTTATCCTGCATATCCTCTGCATGTCCAGCACAGCCATAGTGCAAGCCTTTCTGGAGGAGAGTATAGAGCTCTGGGAGAGTGCTCCCCATTGCTTCAGGGACTGGGCTTGAAGGTGCACGAGCCCATTCACAGTCCCCTGCCTGCTGCGACTCCCCTGGCACCCCACATCACCCATGCTGACAGAAACAGGAAGGAAGAAGAAAGGAGCCACTTGGATTGATGCTAGCAGTATTCACCCTAAGAAATTACAGCTTTAAATACCACTGGACTATGAACAACCAACAGCCATACTACTCACAGACTACACAGACCTCACTTTCCTTGGGTGATAAATATTACAGAGACAAGAGTAATTCATCTGAGCAATTAAGAAAATCCAGGAGTTTCACATGCAAAGGAATAATTATTTTTTCTCATATTTGGGGACAGCCTCCATCCTACGCTTCTTGCCCCCTCCTCCTCCGCAGAGTGCTGGAATAAACATAATAGTGTTTTTGCTTTAAAAGTCAGCCAAGGTTCAGTGAGCAGGATGACATGCTATTTCATGTGAGAAAAGAAGCTGCGATTTAATCTCATTTTCACTAGCTAGTTTCATAGCTAATATCTGGGGATAGTTAAGCCTGCATTCACTGTAAAACATCTGCATTATATACTTTATGTCCCTCTGTATTTCCACAGAGCATAGGTGAAAAATTAGCTGGGTTTCTTGTACCTGCTGTGCAACGGTGGTAAATCTCTATATACTCACAGATGTAGAAATATTCCCGGCCTGGCCTGAACTCAAATCCTAGCGAGAAGGGCGTGAAGAGTTGGAACTTTTCCGAGAACTTCAACGGTCCATTTGGGGAATGTGGCCGATTACACTCCCACCTCTTGAAGCCTTTGGAGGTGTGATCACAGGAACTGTAGCCATCAAAGTTCACCATGTACAGAACATAGCGTTCGGTCTTATCTTCTGGCACTGAATCTTCATAGTGAGGGCAAAACACATCTAGATAGTCATTGATGCAGACATCGATGTGGTAGTCACCCCGCTGGAATCTGAAATCACAGGAAGAATTTAGACAAAAGCACAGTTAATTCAGGATGACCTTGTTGCAGGGTAACTTTCTCATAAAGGGGGCATCACTAATGGCATTTCATTTCACTCCAGCCATAAACATTCACTCTCAAAAGTAACCCTTGCAATTCCACAGAGCTATCAGAAACTGCTTATGCAGAACAATGATCATACAACCTTCTGGATAACAGTTTTGCACTTTTCTCTTACTAAATGAGTCTGTTGCTAACACACACCATGTTATAGGCTTTCTTCTCCTATGGTTTATTGAAAAAAAAAAATACAAAAAGCAAAGTGTCTGCTTTATTTGGTTGTGGTCTTTTCCTTTTTAATGGAGAAGATGATGAAACAAAGAAGCCAAAGCTGTATCAGCCTCCCCAAATCAGTGTCTATATAAACATCTACATATGCATGTACATAAATAACCCAAACATATCCACTTCTCTGAATCAGGCAGTGATGAAAGCCAATTTGACTGACTGCAAGTACTTACAGTTACTACAAGAGCACAAACAGGTTTTCTCTTTCTTCATGAATAGCAGCAGTTTGTCAAGATGCAAAGAAAAGCCTGTATTCCTTTTTAAAGATAGTTGAAAAACAGTGCATCTCCTTTGCCAAAAGTACACAGTGGAGTCATTGCTCTGTTAGATAAAAAGATTCTGGGATACGAATTATCAGCACTCAGCCTAATGTTACAGTTCTGAATGAGTGCCAGCCGAGAAATGCAGCACAAGGCACCAGCCCAGATGCACTTTATTATTACTATTATTATTACTGAGGACTCATTAGAGATGTGGGACTCTTGTTTTGTTGGGGATGGGGAGCGTGCCCTTTTTCTCCCCTCCATTTTTCACTTACAATACTTCTCTAACGCCTACCATAGCGTCTGGAAGAAACTATGGGAATTAATTCACTGCCTTCACGGGAGCTGATACCATGATGGATTTAATGATTCCATAAACCAGGTCTGCACGTCTATCAAACTCCTGGGGCAGCCAAAGAAACCAACCACTGACCTTCTCCACTTCAGGCTGACTGGGCTACTTGTAGCTTCTCTCTTTCACGGCTGCAGTTGTCAAGTGCACCACAGAGCAATAAAAAGGCCATGACAGATTTAACTATAATACTTCTTTTTAGCTGAGGGGCATATTTTAAACACCTGATGGGCTTGAAATCTGCCATCTGGATCCTTCTATCTAATTCCAGAGAAAAAGCAATGATCTGCTGGCCCTCCAAGGATAAATTCACAGCAAAGTACACCTTTTCATATCCCTACAATAATTTAACTTCAATAAAATAGCTTTTTAAAGGAGAAAAACTGAACACACATCAAAGCATGATGTATCTGTATAATTTCAGCCAGTGCACAACCACATAGTTCCGTTCTAACATGCAAAAGCCTCTCTGAACCACAGTTCTTCCAGGAGAATTTACATTTATCTAAATCATTAGTTAAAATATATTTTTGTATTCCAGTGCCTTCAAAACCTATCACTGGAATAGCTACTATCTTAACACTTTTATGAAAATGTATTGTTTTCAAATTGGTGCCTATTCTCTGTACCAGTTAACAGTATGTCATTTCTTACAGGTAATGAAAAATTCTCAAATAAGTTATGAACAGGAGAGCCACATTCTGGCAATGATATCTCTAGCTTATTTGTTTAATTACGGCTTTAGTAAGTAAAAATTAACATATATTTTTATCTATATACATGTGTTTGTGTGTCCATGGTTTTTTTTTTACCCTTGCAGGTGACAGAGAATGCATTTTTCTCCAGGGATTCTCAAGGTTAACTCTTATTATCAGGCTGTGACTTCACAATAGTTCCCAATTACGTTTTTGTGACAGAAACAATAGGCTTTCAGAACTACACTTATGTAATTGTAGATACTAAGAATCAGAGTGGTCTCCTTAACATTAGATTTTTAACACAAGACAAACAACTTTATGCGAACGACTTCTCCACATTCTCTTTAATTCAATGGAGAGTCCAACTCATCAGGCACATTTAGGCCCAGGGTACACCGGAATGAGACAAATCACAATGCAAAAGCAGCTATTTTTCTCCTTTAACCAAAAGGAGAATCTAAACAGAAATTTCCCAGACAGTCTGTATTGTAAGTAGCTTAATTTGAAGGGAAGAATCTGACTGCACAGTCTATAATAGTGGAGATGATAAACACAAAGAGGCAGAAAACTACATTTCTGATCACACCTTAAATCCACTTTAGCAGTGAAATCAAATTTGTAATCCGTACCACTGAGCTTTCCTATCCAATACTGCACGCAAAGAGCTCACCTGACTTCCTTTTGGCAAAGTCCCCTGCTGTATTCTCATTAAAGAAACAAAACCACAAAACAACTGTCCTCTTTGGCCACCAGTATTTTAGTAGTCTCATTCTTATTTCTTCTTCCCTAAGTGCTGAAGCAGCTAAATTTCTTCAATTGCCCCAGCACACAACCTGTCAAACACGTGGAAAGCAGGAAGCAAGTGCTGCCTACAAAGCAGGTCTGAGGGTGGAACACACAGCCAAGACTTTTTTATGCCAGTGTACTTCCCTCCCTGCTCCCTCAATATTTTCATTCCACAGTCATTTGCCATGGCCAGAAAGTGTTTACATTGCTATGTCTAAAAAAGGGAGAAAATGGTGCCTATTTCAAGTAACCTCAGACCTCCTTTGCTGATATTGCTGGCACAGCAGTGAAACCTGTTCCAGGGAAAACATGTGCCAAGGTATTTTATCAAGCCACTCTGAGTGAAGTCTCTTTACTCTATATAGTAACAGCAGTATAGTAACAGCAATATTGAAAAGATTATAAGCCAACTAAGACGCAGAAAGCAGGCATTTGTTTCCCCTCTTGAAATATCTTAAAGAAGTCAGTAATCAAAACCTCAGCATGTGTACTGAAGAGATGTAGAACTAATTTTATTTTTGCAAAAGAGACTACAACATCTCCAGCATGCCGCTTAGAGTGAACTGAGACCACTTTCATTTCTCCAGCTACAAGGCAGTATGTTGTATTTAACTTCTCAAAGAGGAAACATAAAGGTCTCCAATCTGAACAGAAAGGCAAGGGATGGCTATGAGTAACTCACAAAACCAAATCATCAGCTTAGACTACTCAAAGCTATTAAAGGAAATACTTCAGAAATACATTTCCAAGAATTTTAAACCACATCCGAGAGGAAAACACTTAACATTTACAAGCTGTAAACCTCTTATTATTAGCGTAATGTCAGGTATTAGAGTGAAACGCAAGTTCCACTTCAAATGAAATAATTTATCAATGTTGAGCCACCTACATATGTTGAAGAGCACAACATGGAAAGAGAAGGTGGAATGCATTAAGAGATCCATTCGTAAAAAAGACAGGAATAGCAGATCTGTTGACTGCATTTAAGGTTTTAGAAGTTTGTCTCTTTTTCCAGTCTCACTCACAATAAAAAGCTTGCTTTCCTACATTCTCTTGTAATGCTACTGATTTAGTTTTCTTTTTCTCAGTTAGGTTGTCACCCTGTTCTGGCAGATCCTCATCTGGACTCCCCTGCTCTTATATAAATCTCATTACGAGGAAGAAATCAGTCCTATCTATGTTTTGCATAACAGAACACTGGGTTGTGGTGCAAACCAACTAAAAAGGCTTCCCCAAAACTCTGAGAGGATCTACAAACCTTTTTGCAAATAATGTCATTTGTCTCCATGCACTCTGGCTTACACACAGCAAAACACAGCTATCCTTCAAACATAATTAACCTTTGCTTTGTGTCAGGTGGCATTCAAACAGTGTCTTGAAAACATACATACTACAAGGCTATCTATTATGCAGTAGGGCTATAAAAGCCATTTTGAAGACAGAGACAAATAGTCTCTGTAGATAAGTAGCTTCTAAACCTAAACATTTCCATTGCCAACAAACATCAACTTGCTACACAAAACTTGCACACTGCTTCCAGCAAAGACAGTCCTATGAATGTTTCCGTGCTCAAGTGGCACTGATGAAATATCCAGGTATTCAGGACACAAAGAACTTAATAGCAATTTGAACCACAGAAACACAGGACTAGCATAACATTTTCAAAGTAATTAATGCTTTCTGTATTCTGTTTATCCATTAATACAAGTGAAAGTACATAGTGTGTGTGCATGCTTCTCTTCATAATTTTAGGTTCTGAAGCATATGTGGCTTGTCTTGAATTTAATAACTTTGCTGGTCACAGAAACAAACGATGATTCATCAAACCAGATATTTAGAATGCAACAATATTGTGTTTGTTTTTTATTTCTTCCTTTCTTTCTTGGAATAAACACTATAAAAATCCAGTTTAAGAACAGCACAAATAACACTAATTGCCCATTATCATTTAGATAAAAAATTTCAATAGCTTCTGCTGGTTGCTTCCCATACAAATATGATTAGTTATATTCTATAAGCCTGTAAAATCGACAGTCCAGATGCTCTACTTCAAGATAAGTGTACTGGAAAATGTTCCTTTTTCTATGTCAAACTTCCTTTATTTGGAGTCTGTTCTATCAAATGTATGTGGCAAGGCTTCTTTGAGAACCAGAAAAGACTTCAGATAACTGTTTAACAAGGAATTATAAAATTCTGGTCTTCAGTCTGGCATCAGAAGGGATCAGATGCAAATGGCCCCAATTCTCTGCCTGGAGCCTGCAGAGCCTGTAACACCAACATGCAGAGGACACTGCCACCACTGAATGCCTCACACCAGTTGCCTTGCTCTCAAATGATAATCTGAAATCCAAAGCAACATCAATAAAATTCACTGATTTGATGTATTCTACCTACAGTTCTTCAGAAACAGCACAGCAAAGTTACTTGTTCTGTTTTCTACGGAAAAAAGTCTTCTGTGAGCAGCACATGTGCATACACCTGTAATTGCTGGTCACTCAGCTCCTCCTTTTTACTTTCACAGACACTAAACCAGTTTTAACTAGATTTAATGGAGACAAACAGGTTTCAGAGATAAGCCCATTCCTACAAATACCGTGAAAAAAGCAGCCAGGTGAGAAGATCCCATATGTATGTCCACAAAGGCCCAGCCACCAGTATATTAAATGTTATTAAACAATTTAAATATCTCTTACAAATGCTCTAGGCACCGGAAAATCTTCAACTGGAAAAATACAGAAATATTTTAAATTGAAAATTAAGTTTATTTCTATTAGCTAGTTATTAAACTATTGGCTTAAATTATTAGTAACAGAAAGATAAGTACAAACTAGGTATTTGTATAAGCAATAACACACAAACCACAAACTTTTTCTGCAAAACATTAATATGTTTTAAAAAGACAACATTTTAATTCCTCTTAGGACGTGATTATGTCAGTTATTTACCATTCTGCACTACTGTGCTTGCTCACAGCTTTTGCCTCTGTTCATGTGTCAAGCACAGTGCGTTAGACCATTCCTAGCTTTACTCCCATGCTGTGACTGGAATACAGCAGGGTAACTTGTGCCTCGTTATTCTTTTAGACTGTCCAAGCCCCCTCATTTCAACTAACTTAAAGCTGTTATGTGTGATAGGGGAAATCTTGTGGTGTTAATTATCTGAGGGGTTGTGGGATTAAGTGTACCATTTTACTGCAGATAATTTTAAAGATGCTATTTCTGTGCTACACAAAAATAACCTCTTTAATGCTTTTCTGCTCTTTTTACTGCTTTTGTCACAACATTTAATAAACTCTGTTCCCATAGCTCTGCTGACATCAACAATGATTCTGATGCACAAACAATGAAGTAATCAAAGAGCTATTTTAATTTTAGCTCTATTCAAACCAAAAGAAAATTCAACATTTTCCAGATGCTAAGAAAAGTGAGTTTTCTAACAGTAGCAAGCCAGTGACATTTCAGATCTCTAGCAGGATATTGCTACCCTGAGCAAGCAAACAAAAAACCCCTGTAATATAAAGGAGCTGTCTATGACCTTTTAGTTCTTAGGCTACAGTTTCACAAGTTATGACAAGTTCAAAACACCACGATAAGACATGATGTTGGAAGCAAGATACTGACAAAACAAAAGAGAAACAACTAATCAAGGCTGTTGTTCAAAAAAACGGTGTTCAAGAATTATGCCAAGAAAAGACTGCAAGTTAAGTACACAACGCAGAAAGAAACTTATTCTCTTGTCATTAAGTTCTCTATTCAATTACCATTTATTGGAGTAATTAAACACTGGGAAAGGATGCCAGGCTAATTGTTAGATTATGATAATTACACAGCTTTGGTGTGCTACAGCTGATCAAAATAAGATGTGGTCACACACATTCAGCTGAAGCTTCTCTGCAATCATCAGGCTTCCATGGGAAACTTATTACTATAATAAGGCCACTTATTACTAGTTCATTGTCAATCAGGCAGAGAAACTTATTATTTGCAACCTGCATTTTAGTCTCCCACCCATTTGCCAGAACAAGCCTCCCAAAAGGTTGCACCCAGGTATCTCGTTTCAGCTGGCTCCCTTCCATCACAATTACGCAGCTGAGCAGAATCAGGCTCCTGCACTTTAAAGAGTTCATCAAACTTCAAATTACTGTTTCACAACTGGCTGCAAGAGCCTACCACATTTCTTGAAAGAGCTGAGTGATCTCTGTGTTTCACTTCACATGCATCTGTTGGGGATCTACCTTCCCTTTTTATTCCATCTATGTCCCTCTCGTCTGGGAGATTTTTTCACAATATTTGGATGAGTCCAAAAGCGAAAAAAGAAAATCAGAGGGAACAAAGCTATGTTAGGCTGGATTTAGGAGTAAAAATGTCAGTTTTATGTGGTTTGACGCCCTGGAGAATCTCATACCTTTACCCCTTCATAACAGCCAACGGTTTAAGAGAGACATTGTGCCTTCCATTTGAGGGATTGAGCTTTTTTTTGTTAAGTAACAGGACTCTGATCAGCCACCATTGTATCTGGTACTTCATACTGACTTTTTAAATGAGACAAACAAGTGACCTACTACAGGGATTACAAAACGGGAAGAAACATGAAACAAAACAATTTGAGCTAGCATTTAGGTTTTTTAAAAAAGAATTCATTAAGCACACATTAGCTCTGAAGAGTCAAAGAACATTTGGCCAGAACCAAAGAAATTCACCAAAAATACCAAACTCATGATAATTATTTTTATTCTGTGCTGATACAAAAATTAGGCCTTTTGAAATATCAGAAGCACCTGCTCCTGTATAGGCAATTGTTCTGGAAACCGTCCTTAGATAGGACAGGCCAAGATCTACACCACCGGTGAAGTAACTGCTCAAGCTTCACTTTCTGAAGCTTTATTTTTCCCATGCTATTGAAGTCTACAGCTGTCCTGCAGGTGACCTCATACAACCTTTTAACTTGCAGAACCAAGAAACCTACTCAAACATAGCCTGGTAAAAGTCTTCAGCTTTCTGGAAACAGAAATCCAGAAACCAACCCTCCACCTCTGTTGGTTTGTTTTTTAATAAAACCTTATTTTTGAAAACTTCCAAATGTGCCTTGACTGAAATGCATGCTTTGCAAAATAAAGAAAGCCTACATTCAGAAGGAGAAGGCTTATATTAGCAGAATCATGGCAATAAAGACTGCAAAACACAGGAGGAAAGCCGTGGGTTTGAAAAGGAAAGGGATATATCCTATTTGAAATGTAAGATTTCTTTGAATGACATGTGTTGTGCTACTGCCATTAACCTGAAAGACTTGAAATACCTTTTTTCTGATTCTATTGCTGAGCAAAAAATTTCAGTTGCATCATAACCGCTAACAATGACATTGAATTTAAAGTATAGACATACCTTTTATTTATTTTTATGCTTTAAATGCTCTTTAAGAAATAAATTCTGCAAAATGTGCTTACTCCATTTATTGTTAATAATTTTCCCCTTACACTCATAACTAGGTTTATTTGTACAGCTGGGTCCTGTATTGACTTTTTATAGCTGGCACTGCAGAAAGATATATGTTCAATGATAATGCAAACATTAAAAAATAGAAACTAATTGCTCCTCCCTGAGAAGATATGAGGGAGGGAGAGAATAAACAAATCAACATTTATTTCCCACCCATAAATCTGAGTACTCCAGAGATTCTTGAGTACAGCAACACCCTCACCCACTTAACTTCTCATCATTCTGCTAATCGATGAGCTGGACATTTTTCATTCTGTTTATTAAAACTGTTTCCTCAGACTCTGCATTTGTAAAACTTGTTCCAAGCTGGCATACATGACTGTCACCTGATGTCTCAAAATTTTATTTTGCTGCAACTTCTGAAGCAAAGCACTCATTGCATCTTGGTGGCTTCAGTGACACAGTCATGCTGTGGATGAGAAGGGTGATAAAGGGGTACAAGTCACAGCATTGCTCCTGAAGAGGTCAGGCTTTCATTCTCAGCTGTCCCAGCTCTGATAGCCTTAATCTCCATGACTACAAACTACCTGGCTATTGATTTTCCATCGCTGTGGGCATTTAACTTCCTGAGATGGATGAGGAGAGAAGGAGGGAGGAAAAGGTAAAGGAAGAGTTACTATTCTGTCAAAGGCATCGCTTTGCCTTACAGGACAAAGTTCAGTGTTGAAGACCCTAGTAACATACTCTGAAAGGTACCACACCCACCCTGATACTAAAGGCAGGCTGAGGCTTGTGTTTGGAGCTTCCGCCCACTCTGTGTATCGAAAATGTGTGGGCTGAAGCCAGTCTCTTTATTAAGTTGATTTATGGACACAAACTCATTACTTTGGTTCACGTCAGTACTACTCTGGAGTTCACCAGCAAAATCTGTTCCACTTTATTTGAGGTGGACTGAGAAGATATGGTAATTACTACTCACATATTTTAAAACATGATCATCAGTACCATCCACACAGGACTCTCCATTTGTCTTCTTTAGACGTTAACACTACACAAGATGTCAGCTTCATCTTTTATTCCATGTTTTCACTTGAAAATACAAAATTCACCTCATCTACCTCTGGCCTATACCAGAAAAACTGCAGTTTGCTGATTCATTAGCATATGTACCTGTCTTAAAAAAACAAGAAATTCCTACCTGATCTCTGCTGTACTAACACTTTACTATCAGCATTTGGGAGCAAATAACCTATTCAGAGTTCAAATTCTTAAAAGCCAAACAGAAACAACAACAAAACCTCATGGGTAGGAGTACTACTTAAGAGTCTAAACTAGGTTCTAACAACATGTGTTGACCATGTGTCTAACCCAGAAGACACAGTCTATCAGCCTTGATGGAATGTGATTCTGTGACTGGTATTTGCTAACCCTGCCCGAGGCATGTGCTGACATCTGTTAATGGATATGGAGAACAATGCCCTATCTCCAGAAAGGTCTTGCTTCTCACACTCACGAAATGAAAGAAAAGAACAAGCATGTTGACCTGCACGCTGAATAATAGAGATAAACTGCAGTCTGTTTCCATGAGGAAGTGTACATAATGCAAGTCAGCTTCGCAAATTTATTTTCCCACTAATATAGTAAAAGCAGAGTGATGGCTTACTCATATGAACTGTAATCTCCATCTCTTCCATGCTTGTAGGGAAAACAATGTGTCAATTTGCATCAGCAAATATACGGGCTGTATTTAAGAAACATGTATTTTGATAAAAGTGCCTATCTGTTGCATATATATGTACACTTGCTGTTGCATTAGAAATGCTTTTCTCTGACGTTAAGATACAGCATTTTATTATTAATCTCTCAATCTGTCAACAAAATTAATTTAAAATATTTTGTGACCAAATTAGAATTTGGAGACTGAGATACCCTAATACATTGTAACTGGTAAAATCTACCCCTTAGTTTTCCAGTACATAAGTGTAGATGAAGTGAAACTAATCCTCAAGACGTTTTACAGTATTTTTATGTTTAATAAACTGTGTATGTTTCAAGAAGCTGTAGTCATAATCCACATCCTCTAGCTAAAAGGAATGAATCCAGATGTAATATAAAAATGTCTAAGCAAAATGTAGATGAAAAAAACCAATAAATCGCAGACCCACAGAAACCAACCCAGAAACATAACACAGAATTTCAGCATCAAATCACAATTTGCTATTAACATGAAAAACATATATATTCAAATATGGCCTCAAAAGCTTTTTGATCTTGTTCACATAAAAACAAAGAATAGCTAACAAGTGCATAAATATATTTGCAGAAAATTTGCTATCAGGAAAGCAGGCTTCAATCAATACACTTAGTTCTTGCTACACAATTGCCTTGTGTTTATTTAAGAGACTCACTGGAAAAATACTTCCTTTCCTGACATGAAAACAGCATTTTAGAGAAAGTTCTATGGAGAAATCTAATATTTCAACCATGTTCCTGTTATCCTTCCATATTGGTCTCTCTCTTATGCTACGCAAACTAGCAAAAGAAGAACAAGCAAAGTTTTAGTCTACAGACTTCAGCAGCACCAAGTAGCACAGCTATTATTAATGTTAGAACTTTTTTATTTTCATTCCTGTACTTTCTTCTAAAGATTTATAGCACACAGATTATAAATTTTCCCCTCAGGTTTAATCCTGATACACAGGTCTCTGAACAATAGGACTTAAAATGTTTTTTCACCTAGATAAATTTATTTTAAGCTTTGTATATCATATAAAACAAGGTAGGATCTGATCCAAACTGGTTTCCCTCTTTACAAATATGATCTGAAAAGCTTTGCACTATAAACTGTCAATTAGTCTGTAAAACACCAAAGACATTACAAGGATTACAATCTGATAAACAACACTTTTTTTTTTNATTATTCCCTCCTCCAATCCTTTTGAAATTATGAAGCTCCCATAATGTAGTTCTCTCAGTCTTATTTCTTCAAGACTGAGAGAAACAGCTTTTCAATAGGTATAAATAAAGCTTGAATTGATAAAAGTTGCAAAACCTGCTCAATTACTTTTAAATGCATATGGAAAATATGCTTAAAGGAGAAAAATAGAGAGAAAAAAAATGCAATGCTTTCAGATGAATCAGAAATTTCAGAGTTAAAACTGAAGCTGTTCTCTTAATTTCACTGTTGTATTTTTTCTGAAAGTGTTTCCAAATTAATCTTAGACGAATTCTGATCTTCAACCTGTAGTGAAATAACTTCACACACAACTGAATAATGATCTTGTCTGCATAAAACATAGTAACTATTTTCAAAAGTACAGACACTAAAGTTTAAGACAAGAAGCAGAGAATGTCATAGACGAATTAAAACTAAGATGTCTTCCCCTGCCTTCCCTTCTTCTTCCTACTTCTTATAAAGACAGAAGGCAAGTGTGAAGAAGGGACTGTGCAGGTCTAGCAAGAACCATTACTGTGTGTTGGGAAGCCTTCGCATCATTCCTTAGATGTTAATTATTGACCATACTAACTACTTTTTCCTTTCATTCTTACTCTTAAGTACTAGTTTAGCAATAAAGAACCAAAACAAATTCTAAAACTCAAGAATTAAGTGTCTGTAGCTTAAGCATGTAGTTGGGGCATAAACACATAAACTGAGGCTAAAGAGACAGCACATAACACTTAGACCAATGGTGTTGGGAAAAATCCCAGGTACAGAGCATCAATGTGAAAAGCAATGTGAACAGTCACCATGGGCCAGAGCAAATTCCCATCAGGGCCAACAAAATTCTCTGTGCACACTGACAACTGAAAATGTCTAGACTACACTAAATACCTATATAGTCATGCTTCCCTAACATATTCTCACAATGGCGACCAATCTTTTGCATAGCTAGAAGTTTAGGCTCTTTGTGCTTAACACAGATGCGAAGAATGATGGGTTTTTCCTCATGAGTTTTTTAATTATTTTTTTGACCCCTGGAAACTTTTGGCATTTGGTGAACTGCAGTCTGCAGACACTGAGCGTACAGCTTAGTTGGCAAATGGAAAAGGATCTGCTCCTCTGTGTTTCTGTGCCTGATACCTGACAATTTCTACCAAGACAAAAATTGTACCATGAAATTCATAGCTAAGAGAGGAATTTATGATGCTGCATTGTTTACAAGAATGATAAGAAATTACATAGCAGATTATAAGTGTCTAACCAAATGCAGTAGTCCTCAAATTTTTATCAACTAAACATTTTCACCTTTGCGATCCCTAATATTAGAGGCAAGAGTGCACCTGGTCAACCCCTCTGAGAAAATCTTCTTTGGAGACAAACTTACTAATTGGAGAAAAAGTAAATAGTAATTTTTCATTGTCCCAGTTTGCAATTTTAATCAAAATAAAAACTTATGTAAATGAATATATCAAAATCTCTGTTTAAATGCATCTCACCAGCTCTCCAAGTAGGCTGCCCCATAAAAAAGCCTAAACAAATGAAGGCTGCCTGGTTTTCTGTCTGCAATACAAGTTTAGCTAAGGACTGACAGAGACTGAACACAGATGTCAGGGTTTGTCCTTTCATTTTGCACATCCTGACTCATAACAAAAATAAAGCAACTGAAAATTCTTTTGTTGCACTTCAAAGGTGTGTTAGGCTTTTGTATTTTTGAGCTTATTCTGTACTTCTAGGGATGCACACTTCATAATTGGATGGTCATTTTTTTAGGAACAGTCTTCGACTGCTCAAGCTTGCTTTCTAAGGTTGTTGAGAGGTTATTTATGCCCAAAGACATGGTGAATGAATTTTTACAATAAAGGAAATATAGACAAACTTGGCTTACACCTGATTTTTTCTAACACATGGCAAGAAATATCTGTAGAAACCTCCACTTCCTGCCCTGAAACAAAAACTCTTCTCCTAACTTATGCCTGCCAAGCTCCCAGGAGCAAAAGGCAATTTAAGACTTTGGTGTTCAGAATACTTGCAGACAACATGCTGAACAGCTGGAGGTCATTTGCTTTGTTTTTCTAACTTTTTCCTTCATCAGTGAAAAAAAAAAAGGTCTTAGTTATCTTCTACATTAAATATGTCAAATGAAATACAAATCATGGTTTAAATTCTATTAGCAGTAAGTTTTGATTTATTAAGACAATAACTTAAGTATAGTAGTATATCTATCTAGCTTTTACATCAAAGAAACAAAGAAGCCTGATCCTTCCAAATCCTTTAAAAAAGGTTAACAATTCCTTGGATTACAGAATGAAACAAGATGACAGAAAATGTCTGTCTTGCTAAACTATTAGACTGTTTTTGCTGAGGTGATGAATCAAGCTGTTTAATTGTTGATTTTTTTCAACCCCAGTTATTTTACCATTGTTTATGAACTAGGTATGTCAACAATCAAGAATCTCTGGCTTTTTAGTGCATTTCCCCCTTACACTTTGGTATGTTTTAGCTCAGGCACTTAAATGCACTTAAATAGATGTTAAGAGAATTTTTATTAGATTACATGATGGTCTGAGTAACAGCATATGAATATTTATTTTTTATTTAAATCATAGCTATGACTGATGTAAAAAATATACCCTGACAGAGTGGCTCCAAGGTTCCCAAAAGGTTACAGATACATGACTATTAAGGTCCCCTGTTCTAATAAGTAGCTCTGTTCAAGACAACAATTAATCCAATGCTTTAGAATTATGCACTTCCTAAACTGAAGGATTTAGGTAAATGGTTAAATGGTTTCCTGAACTGAGGCCTAACTGCAGAAAGCGTTCAACAAAGCAGTGAATCTGCATGGAATACATAGTGGTGTAATATTATTCATTATTATGCTGATGTCAGACGAAAAATACCTCTGCCAAAGAAGAATGTGTGAACACAGCATTTTATGATATGAAACATGATAATGAATAACTTTATACTGAGAATCATTTATTACCAGTATTATTACAGTAATTCCTCTTATGACTTTCATTTAATTATTCTATCTCCGGGAAACTGAACTACAGATATCTTAGCGGTCAATACTTGACTCTTAATCCACAGAGGGAAAGGGTTAAAAAGCTTTTACTTTAATGAGCAGGCACTTTTTATTGCACAAAAGACAAAATTCTTACCAGGATTAACATTTTAAATACGGTTCTTTGGTCCATTAGGAGGTCATGACACCACCACCACTATCCCCACTCTAAGCAAGATAAAAAACGACCTGAGACTTTATCAATACGCTACCATTGATTTTACCAGTAATCTAAACATAGGTGGCAGCACATAATTCCTGTGTGTTCAAACATTAATGCTTAATTCACTTCACCCGTATGATTTTCTTGCTTTTATGTGCTGCAGCGATGCTCTTGATTAGATACCCAGACAGCAAGAGACTAAATCGGCTCCTCTGATTAGTATCAGTTATGTATGTGTGTGTTGCATAGAAACACAGTCTGTTCAACTGTGTGCGCTCATAACACATGAGGTATGGAATATCTACTCTCGTTAATGCATTACAAATGAGTAAACTTGCATTAAGGCTAATTGAAACCTGTTCTTCCTTTCAAAATCAATTATTTTAAACTTCTCAACCTGAAACACAGAGATCGTTTTCCAGTGCAGCCCAATAGAAGAGATGACTTCTAATACATTGGGGTTGATTGGCTAAACATTGTTTCACTCATTTCTATACCCTTAAAGTTAGATTTTTTGTCTGCTCAACATTGATATTTAAATCATTCAAAGTAGATAAAACTCAAGAATCTCCATACTGCTGTCTAACACTACAAAAAACAGCTTCTGCACCCAGTGCAGTGATAGCGGTAGCAAGATGACATAGCTAAAAAACAGCAAGCTGAGATCTTCCATCAAGAAATACAGAAAAAGAATCATCTTGACATGAATAATTGAATGAATAATTACTTTTAAGAATGGATTAAATTTGGTATAAAACTCCCAGATTGTTCCAGGAAGCAATTTTTATATTCCATAATAACTGAAGAAATCCATATTCTGAAAAAAAAAAAGTCTTAAAACATTTTTGTCACTCCATATTAATTTTTATGCTAGAGAAATATTACAAATTTACATTAATAGTACCAACAAGCTTCAGAGAGTTATGGCAGGTGTTGAAGGGAATTACCAGTTCAGTCACCTTCTGTGCTCTACTTTTTCTTCTGCCTATCTTAGGTATAAGCTAAACCTTGCCTTTTCTATTTTAAATACATTGGGCTTATTTCATTTTTTTTTAACAATAGTGAACCACACACTATACTAAAAGGGACTAGAAACCGAAGGAAGAAATGTATTATTGCGTCATTAAGTGTTTTGGAGAAAGGGGGCAATTAAGTTAATGTGACAGCTTGCAGTTTACTTCAGTTACACATGAGCTGTAGACAAAAATGCCCACCCCACAACTGGATCAAGTTTCACCTTCTTTTGCAGCAGGGCAAAACAGGGAGCAACTTCTTGGTTTCAGCACGTAAATACATGAGATGAATAGGACAAAATCTGGTCTACTAACTATAGTATTTAGTTCACTTAGGTATCAAGTAGACCACTTGGGTAGATAAACTCCAGTTAAGCAGAATAGCATCGGCTGTGTGTAAAAATAATAGGGGAAAACCAGAATTAATGACTGAAGCAGGCTGCTGGCAGAAGGAGCATATTGCCATTTACAAACACAAAGGTTCACCACATGACACACCCAAGTTGTGTATTCAATTACATAGCTGACTGTTTAAATATATGTGTTTATACTACATGTGAAAATAAATGTTAGTGATAAAAAAACAGAATTAAGCACACATTCACAAACACATGTATGGTATATCAAAATAATGTCTAGGGTTTTATACTACACACTAGAAACTTAAACCATATTTATTGTCTAGGTTAGTAAGCATTCTCTTTCGAAGGATAGCTAATGCCTTCCAGTATCAGTGTAATATAAATAAGCATGCTCAGAACCAAGCACTTCAACAGAAGAAAAGTGGGTCTTAATGACAACAGGTGGAGCAAAACAGGTATTACTCAAATACTTGTTCATAGGATTCAAGAGTGCTCAAGGCCATCTGATGCTTAGGGCCACAGGAGAAATCAGCAGAGACCTAACCTAGCTAATTTTCTCCCTTGATTGTGATGGTTCTGATTAGAAAATAATCAGCTCTCAGCAGCCCTTAGGCAAAAATGCCAACCGAGGTCTTTTTTTCGTTTGTTTGTTTGATGGTGATGCACTGCAGAATGAATGCCAGATCACATCATTAAACCACTCTTTCAAATATTAAAGAGGTTCCTATAAGAACAATGCCAATAATTCCCTTTGTAATTAGCTTGAACATTCTCTTTCTGTCATTTTGAGATGACATTCATATAGACTAAAAAAAATGCTGATCTCCATTTTTTCTTGGATATGGAGAACCAGTCCCACTTGGTGACTTAAAAACAAGACCTGTGAAATTTCACCAATGCCTGGGTCAGCAAAAGGTTATCTAATCTTAAATTATTAAGAGCTGGTTGCATAAAACACAAATTAATTTGAATTATTTTTAGCAGTGTTTTGGCTGATTTTATCTAAATATGTCCGTCCACAATAAAACATCCATTTTCCTTTCTGTAATTGACTACATCATCTCTCCCCATTTTTTTTTTTAGTACATGATTTACATTCCTAGTCATCAGGAAAACTTCAAGCCAGACACATTCAAAACAGATTTCATACGACATTCTTGGTACTGCTCTTTTCTGTATTCTGAGATGTCTGGTTTCCAACTACAATAATTTCATCCTTCTATTAGTTGCTTGCTGCTGTAAAAAACCTGAGTATTCATTTGAATGCAGAGTAATAAGTATTGACAATTACATTCCTGAGCTAGTAATTTTAAGAAGCATATCTTGCCACAATTTTTGCACTGTGGCAGATTAGCTGATTCAATAACTTCCAAAACTGTTAAGCATATCACACACAAAAAAAACCTTAAAAGCAAAGGAACAAAGGTGCTCAAAGCATTTTTTCATAACAATCTAGCTTATGTACACACAGAAGGAAAAGCTTAAGAGCAGCTTTCAGTGGTTAAGTTATGCAAGGAGATCTAGGCATCCTTCCACATGGCTGACTGAAAAAGCAGACCAAAACCATGTCTTCAAAAGAATTATCTACAATGTGATACCAGCCATTTCATAAGGGAAAGTGAAGTCTGAAACAACTGATCTTTCACATCCCTCCTTTAAGAATGTCCACATTAATAAAATTAAATACCTCACCAACAACAAGGTATAAATGTCTGAACAGCAAAAAAAATTAAAATCAACAGTCACTAAGTACACTTGACACCTGAAGGTAATTACATGTATGGGAATCCTGACAGGAGTGATTTCTCCTGTGTCCATTTTGAGCTATTTATCTTCCAGAAAGTTCACCCAAAGAATGTGTCAAACTGTCTATTAAAGGGACAACCAAAATATGCAATAAACACATCCATATTTTAGCCTCTGACCCTTGAAAGCTGGCACATTTTTCACATTCTTCTTGTCAGGATAAGCAAGAATCTGTTAGCTGTGCATATCCACGCCCAGACCTGCTCACACTGCTAACAGGTCTTGTCTGGGGAGAGATGCACAGGACCCTTACATTTACAGCTGTCAAGTGCGTTGCTGGAAATCATTTAACCAAAGAAGGAACGAGTAAATGTGTGAAAGAGCTTACTGCAGACCTAGTTTGTACATCCTCTACATGTCAGGAGACCATATGTATTTGCCAAACAGAAATTTTCTTGAAACAATAACCATACCCTCCTCTCAGAATGCTGTACAAGTATGAAAGAGAAAATACTTTTTTTCCCAAACTCAATTTCCCCCATTCAAACCAATGCCTACTGACAAAAGCTCAGCTGCCCCTCTTCAGTGTTGTAGCTGGGGCTTAGACTATTCTAGAAACAGCAGCTTTTTCAGACGGCTCAGTCTGAGCTGCTCATTTCACTAAGACTGCTAATGAACTGTAAAACCAACATTTTGGTTCCATTAACATCAGCATCCCAGCTCCCATAAGAGATGACCACTCTGACTTACTGAAGCAGAACCTCCAGGTTTCAGTCTTCAGCATGTAGATATCACCTGCATCATTTTGTTTGACCAGCAGGATTCTCATTCTAGTTTTAATGCATATAGTCACGTGCACCTCCTACACCTTACCTTGGTAGACATACAGATTACTCCAACTAGTCCTCTGATATTAAATCTGGTAAGGCACTCAACAGCACTGTAATTAGAACCAATAGCTAATTAAATCAACTTCTGATTGCACTCCTTTTTTCATTTATTAACTTTGTTGATGCCTGCTGGTTTACATTGATGTGATTGATAGCAGTAGTCAAGGGCACTATCTATGTTCCTACAAATCCTGGTTGCTGCTACAATCTGAGTCAGCTCACGATCTTGCTCTTCTGTCTATCATCTGGTTCCCGGTCTCCACAAACACGCTGTTGGACCTCTTCTGCAAAAGTGTTTGTAGACCTCTCCTCAACTCCAAAAACTGGTATCTGAGCTAAAGGCTTCCCCTGCCCCCCAAAAGCAGTTGTACAGTAATAGAAGTACATGGCAATGCTACAGGCGGCAGAAGAGCCAGCTGTTCTCAGAACTGCCGTGTAGTCTGAACAAGTAGAGCATGAAGTTGCACTACTTTCAAGGTTTGTAACAGTAGCAGCATGTGGTCAATGTCTGCTTCAGCTAAAAGACACATCCCAGACCTTTCAGTACCCCTTAAGACTGCAGAAAATTTAAACATCCTCTTGGAACATACAGTAAAAATCTCAGTGTAAACAAATGTTCTTATGAGCTTAACCAAACCAACCACTGATGACCCAAAAGCAGTCTAACACAGGGGTCAGTCAGTGCAGAAGAGTTGCCTTTGTCACTGACTTATTACAACTTCAGGAAATAACTATAGGTTTTTGCACTGTAAATCCCTCTGTCAGTAAGCCTTAGATTTACATCTCCGATAACCGTTCTGCAGAGATGGTTTGGATTGGGCTGGCAAGGTTACATCCAGCATCTACAAAACTGCTCTCATTTTTGTTTCCACCCTGCTCTGAAGGATTTTGCAGGTCAGCACCAAACATTTTCATTGACATTCAGTCAGCAGAATACCTGTGTATAGTCGTACTATTTCTTTATTTGCAGCTAGTGTCTGTAAGATACAGTGTTCTAACCTTACGATGGAGACAATAATTCTGCACTCTTCTCTGTTTTGGTCTAAGGCTTTGACAACTCAAGTCTGAGTTATTTTCCATCCAGATGGCATTCTCCAGAGCAGATCTCATTTAACTTCAGCAGAGCTCCAACAGCAGGAAAGGTGACAGAATACAGCTTTTAAGGCTCTGCCCCTCTAATTTACCAATTGACAAAGAGCAAAGAAGCATTTTCCCACATCTACAGACTTCTTACCAGGAACTTGCATGCACTGAGGACTGCATCTCCTACTTAGCCACTTAGCACCTGACTGCATGTTACTCTCAGACCCATCAGGTGATAAGCACAGAGTGGCACAGCACCATGATGACACTGTGACTGTAAGGGCTCCCTGTTACCCTGTTTTTCTGCTGCTAAGAGGTGAATTTCTGCACAACTTTAACATAAAGGAGGAATACATCAAGGCATTTTGAGACACTGGGAAACCAGGATGCACTAATGAATACATAAAGTTAGACGCTAGTACAACTATCCACATTATTTCCTTAATATTACTCATTCTTGTCCATTATGTCCTGCAACAAAAACATGGGTAGATAGTCTCCATGAGACAAAACAAGGCATGGAGCAGTAGATTAGGGACCTGAAAACATGGTCCAATGTTGGTCTAATAACCAATTTCCTGTATGCTGTCCTACCTGAAGTTTTCCTTGATAAAACCAGCAGTTTTTCACTGCTGTGGGAAAATAACCACTGATGATGGAATCATTTAGATACTATGAGACCACATAAATATCTAATTAGGAAGACGAGCAGTACATCCAGCTTTCAGATTTATCTGCTATTCCTGCAATTTCAACACCCAGTTTTGTTTTCTGCAATGAATTTTGAGCAGCTGCACAGGCAGGAGACCTGCCAACAGCAAGAGTACTGTCTGCCACCTGAACTTCACCCAAATCTCTTCATATAGTCAAAAGATATAGGGGCTTACACAAGACCATTTTCTCACTGATGCAGTCACCACAGGAATCAGCTGGAAGGAGCTAGCTGTAGTGTACAGGACGAATACATAGGTAAGCAGTACTGATGTGCAAGTAATTTTTGGTTTTGGGACATGGAAAAAACTTAACTCTTATAATTTGATTTTCTTTTTTTTTTTTTTCAACTTAAATTTTCTTTTTAAATACCAAAATGACTGCTTCACCTTTTGCAACTATTTTCCTTAAACCTCTCAATAGATTGAACACAAGTTCATTAATACCTTTACTCCACCTGAATCTCATTTTTTAATTATTATTTTCATGCAAAGAAAACAGTTGAAAAAAAGTGAAACACATGATTTTATTTTCTTCCTCTCTGAATAAATTCTAAACAAATGCTTCAGGAAGTAAACATAACAGAAGTCAATTCCATTCACAACAGGCAGAACTCCCCTCAATCAAGTGGAGAATGTGGGTGAGAATTTAACAGGAGAAATAACAAAAAAAGTATTCAGTATCTGTATTAGTGGGTGATCATAATACATAAAAGGAGCAATAAGAATCTGGGCCATAAGTTTATGTTAACAGAGGACTACAAGTTCCTGTGACAGAGATCTCAGCTGGGCATGTGCTCACTGGTCAAAATGAGGCCAAAGCAATCTCCTCTTCCTCCATGCCCGCTTCTGCATTGCATCTCACCCCAGAAGCAATGCCTAAGTCTAACCCCCACTTCAGCTGCTTTCCCGCTTCAAGGCCAGGGACCCATCCAATGGGCAGCAGCCTATGTCACTCTTCTACTCCTTTCACACCCCTGCCTGTGGCTTTAGCACCATCCCGCAGGGAGAGTAGCACTGCTTGGTGGGCAAGATGAATTGCAAGGGAATCCTTGCTGCCTGTCTGCAGACTGTGTCAGGACTCCAGGACACGCTTGCCAAATACGCATCACTGGAGATATGTGCCACTTGGCAGTTCTGCCTAGAAACCTGGCTGGAAGAGTTTCTCTCCCTTTAACCTATTTTTTTACTATTATTTTATTTTGCTCTTAATAACTGCATAATGTTTTGTTTAGGCACTTTACAGCCCTGCTGCAACACTGTAAAGCCTCAAGCGTGCACAGTGATGAAATGCCTCGGGGAGCTAGTTTGCAGAACATGAGGTAACATCAGCTTTATAATTTAATTCCCAGTGCATTTAGCACAGCTGAGAATTAGAAATAAAATCAAACTAAGTTCCAGAGAGCAAGTTTCATCAAGCAGTGAGGGAAAATAAGAAAAACTTTTTGTCTTTTTAATGAGGGACAGTGAAACCCACTCCAGAGAAGGAATGCATTAGCTCCAAGCATCAGAGAAGTGGGTAACAACTGTACAGTGAAGGAATTTGAACTCTGTGGATACATTTATAGCCTCAGCTGCCAAAGGTCAATGAGTACACCTGTGTACTTTAGAAGAAAAGCAAACAAGGGACAATGCAGAGAGGAACAGTAACTGCACTGCATCCAACTGCAGCCACGTAATTGCAGAAGTTATTCCGACTTCCTGATTTAATATCCTGTCCTTTCAGGCTGCCATCATACTTGCAACTCATGAAAAAAATGTTTCTGAGATAAATTGGGGAACAGAACTGGACAGTAAGAGTATGAAATTATCACAGAGCACGCATTCCCCAATTCAAATAAACAGAAGCAATACACCAGCAAGTGACATATCCTAGATTTCTTTTTCTTCTTATTTACTAAGCTTTTAACAACTTATTGCTCTTTCATTCACGTTATGAACTGCATCTCAGCACACAAGAAATACACTGTGCTTTGTTGTTGCCTGGGGTCTGGTAAGACTGGCCTTGCCAAGTCAATACCTTTGAACAGAATTACATCCAATAAGCAATTACAGCCAGGCATGGCCCTTTTCTGCCAGTCAGACAAGATAGAGACCTTTCCCTACCCTCATTTAACTTTCTGCCTGTTACAATGTAAAAGGATTGATTTAAAAACAACTAAGAGTGTATCTGCTTTTTGACTTAGCATCTGCTTTGTACATATTGATGAGACAAGAAAAAAAAAAAGTAACAACAAACTGAAAGAGGATAAAAGAAGGATCTACTGCCACAAAGAAAGAGGTTGTGGACTCCATCATTTTTCGCTCTCTCTTCTATTATTGCCAGCTGACTATTTCTGCTCATAAGAGGGCACAAACTATCCGTAAGTGCAAAATGGATAGAGCACAAATTGACTTGGTAACATCACACAACATACTGTATGAATAATGAGGTTCAGTTGCAGCCTGTCACAAAGAAAGCGTATCAGCATAACTGATTTTTTGAAAAGTTGATTGAGTAACATATAATTCACCAAAGGAAAAATACAAAAAATAACATCTGCTCTTGATATAACTTTTTTTTGCATTTTTAAGAAATTGTTTGCTAGGAAAAAATAGTATTTAAAGGTAGTCTGAATCATATTCCCCTTATAAGTAACTCTGATAACTCTAAATGAAAAACTGAGACCATCTTGCCTGAGTAATTTTTATTACCAGCTAAATTCAGGTACTTCTGAAAGAGCTTGTTTATTGGTGTGAAACACTCCAGAGAATGCAGCAGCTACATCTGAATTTCTTCAGGCTTCAATTTCTAGTTATCTAGATCCTTCACAGCTGTTTCGTAACTCAGACAAGGTCATTACTCAAAATGAGAATGGTAAGCAACATTATTTCATTCTGACCAATACACAGGATATGCACACTGGACACCAATTTATTCTCAGTCAAGGATGTAGTCCTTTTACATACTCATGGGCAGTATTTTCCTCAGACTAACTATTCAAGCTATTCAGTATAACTGAATAGTAGCTCAGATGACTACTGTCATCTCTGAATTATCTAAGGTAAGAGGCAAGAAAATACTACGGGCAATAGAAAAGCCTGGGTAAGATACCACAGGGTATTTTACTTCAATATATTCACTTGGGTTCATAAAGTCCTACTAGCTATGCACTAGCACAGTATTGTCAACCCTACATTGCCTTCAGAGCCACTCAGCAGATTTTAATATCTCTTTGGTCTTAGACACATCAGGTAAGACTTCAGTGCCAATCAAGTCTCTTTTTGCTAGCTTTCTGTCTCAGAAATACTGTCCCCTTGGTAGCTCATGCTTGGAAGTACTGACTATCCTCTCTCCCTCTCCTCGACAGAAGGAATCCCCTACCCCAATGGGGTGATGGTGGTCCAGGGTAGCACAACTCCTGATCAGCCTCCCTACCATGCAGCTCGGTGCAGCTCTCTTGCTGCCATGCACAGCTCATGGTGTTGCACTGGGTAACTGGCTTGACTGTGACCCAACCAGCTTCAAAATCAGGACAGATGCTTCCCGCTTTCACTCCCTGCACCAGTGGGAGCCTCCCAGAAAGGAGGGAACATCCCAGGAACACATCAACTACTTGCTGCTCAGCTAGCTGGCCACGCCTGCATTGCAATTCACACTGACCCCTCACTCATCACCCCGTTGTATCTGCTGCCACTTTAGCTGACAACAGTAGTACCACTGAAAAGTGCACTAAGGAAGGATGGAATCAAGGCTGCCTTCTTACACAGAAGAACATAGTAACAATCAATTTAAAGCACACTAGACATAAAACAAATACAGCAATAAGCTGATTAACTGATATAATCATGATGATCTCTAAAAAAGTCAATTATCTAATACAGACAGTACCTTTAAATAACCACCTAACTTACACAACAGCTCCTGCAATATTGTAGACTCAAACTGTGTTCTGAATTTGTCACCAAATACTTTCAGACATTTGCAAAAAGGCTTAAAAGGAAGAAGGGACTTTCTGTTTCAGGCTACTCAAATTTCAGTGTGTCCTATATACTATAACCTCTTGATCAATTTCTTAAAACTTCTCAAAATGTTTTTGAGGTTTGCCTTGATATGCCTTGGGTATATCAGGTGATCAATGAAACTACAATAAATTGTACTTCATGCTGAAGATCTAAACTGCATGCAGTTATTTGACAGACATAGACACAAGCATTTTTGATGTACGTAGTAAGGTTTTAGCCAAAGCACCAAGGCTTGCATTGAAAAATGTAGCAAATAAACAGAAAATAGAACATCTGTTCCACTGCAGAGCTGGTGTTAGTACTGTAAACTCAATTGCAAATTTTGTTCCAAGCAAACCACCCACAATGCTTCATAAGAGACAGCAATTTAATGCAGAGGGTCTGAACCTGTTTCCATTAATGTCACTGGGAATTCTACCACTATCTTAAGTAAGATTCCACAAAATATCTGGGTTTTGGCTGCAGATAAAAAAATAAAATAAAATAANTCAGCATCTGGGTGGCTATAGTTTTACTTGTGATCTTCAGATGACCTTGTAGTGTACATTTAAAGCTCTCTTTTCCTGCATGTTTAGAGTATGCTCTGGTCACTTTGCAAAATGGAAAAAAAACTTTTCTCTTTCCATTAAGGTAGTTTTAAGAAAAGGAAAACAGAAAACCAACATAACCGAAGTTCATTCAAAACAGCTGGAAACTAACACTACGCATACAGAAAAAAAAGTAGGTTTTCTTAACAGATACAAGGAAGTATTCACATTGAATTGCTTCCCTTAAGGAGTGATCCTCTTTCTGTATCTTAGAGACTTTTTGTTGCTTTTAAATGTATGACCTTCCTCTGAACAATCCCAAAAGCCTCTTCCCAGCCAAAAATTAGAGAAATGGATCAAATACCTCTTAAATCACTATGTATCAAGGAAATAGATTAAGCTAAAAATGTTTTCTAAAAAAGCATTCAGAAATAAAATCTTGAGCTTAGCACTGCAGACAGTATAAGAATGTAATACTGATATAAAATGGAACTGTAACCAATGGGATGGCTAAATTTAGAGTATGTGATTGAAAAAACTCCTGCCAGAATTGATCTTTGAATTACATAGTTGGATATATTTCCCTACACAACAGCTGAATATTGTGTATTACATAGTTTTAAATAAATCCAAACCTCCTCATACCTTTTTTTTTTTTCTTTTGAGGAAGTGGGAGGGAAGCAGTATGGAGAGGAAACTTTCATCTGAGTGACTTCCTTCTGAAAATGCTACAATTGTACATGTCTCATGATCTGTTTTAAAGGTATAAGGATGCAGTAATTGAGCTATATATCTGGGAATGAAGTGTTTAAAATGGCAAAACTCTTCTAAGCACAGCAGTGATTTTCTTATGCAGGGTCTACTTCCAGTAAGGCTGAAAAGTAAGGTCTCAGTAAGTTTGACTGAGGTTTAAGTGTGAAGGAAAGTTACTCAAAGCAATACATGAAATTTAAAAAGCACTGAAGAACTTAAAGTATGAAAAACATTGAAGATAGAGTAGAAACAATTACTTGCTGATACAGCATCACTAGGAAATTTAGTGCATGCAATATCACTGACAGACAAATAAGAGGTATTCTTGTACTTAAGCAAGTTAGAGATGGAGTATTTTGGCCCTGCCTTGAAAGTGTTATGGCTTTCCACTCTGTTTGGCACATAATTCCACTTCTTGAATGAGGTATATGGGTGAGCCCACAAAAATCCAGCTTCCACCACACTCTCAGCTGACCTAAATTTGGAAATAAAGCTGCTTCAAGTTGCTTCTTCTCAACCAAACTGAAACAAACTTCAACATGAAATAAACTTCCTTCCTCAGTTTCTCAATTAT
Source organism: Nycticryphes semicollaris (assembly GCA_013400055.1). Taxonomy (NCBI): domain Eukaryota; kingdom Metazoa; phylum Chordata; class Aves; order Charadriiformes; family Rostratulidae; genus Nycticryphes; species Nycticryphes semicollaris. The sequence goes on from VXBJ01001579.1 coordinate 255,438, forward strand.
TACTTGCTTCAGCAGAACCTGGGATTAAATCAAATACTGTACACTACAGATGATTGTCTCACACGTAAAAGAAGGAATGTAAACCAAAGAGATATATATTTGGAGAACAGTTTATTGCTTCTCATTCCAAGCTCTTTTGTTTAATAGGGATGAGACGGCATTCTGTGGCAGCCTGTGCCATGACTGAGGGATGATACCGGTTGGCAACATAAAAAACTCTTTTGCTTAGTTCTTGGTGTCAGTCCATGGACCTGTGGGCAAAACAGCAGAAAAATGCTTGTACCTGTGACCCAAACATAACCAACACATGTTTTCTTCATTGGTCACTTCATAATACACATTTTTGCTTTTCATCCAGCTGGTGCTTTCACAGGACAAGCAGCTGACTACATGTGTCCTCTAGACACGGGAATATATTGCTGAGCCTGTTGCTTTTTAAAAATACATTCTTTCTTCTAGTGACTGCATTACTTCTGTAGGCTAGCAAAGTCTTTCATTGGTTTGAGAATGATACAGAAATGAATCAGCACTTCCCTCTATCCCTCTTTCTATTCCCTTGAAAATGTCTTTAGCTTTTTTATCTTTAACAAGAGAGAGTGAAACACAAAATGTTTAAGATTCTCTTATGACAGTTATTTAAAACTGAAAACAAAACCTTTGGCAAAGGAAAATCATTGATGCATTCTTTTTTGCAAACATGGCTTAACATGTTGGCCAAGCCAGACTGCTAGCTACTGTATCATAGTAACTACAGAAAGAATTCAGACCACTCAAACTGAAAGCGTATGAAGCAGATAATCAAAATACCTATTAGTCTTTGCTCCTAAGTAAATTCATCATAGGTTGCAGAAAAAAACATCACTGAACACTTAATCATGTAGAGTTCCCATCAATTCCTATTCCTAGTTTTCTAAGGGGATTCCACTTAGCAAAATGAGTTTGTCCAAACACATCAGACTCACAGCTTGGGGACAGCAAAGAATGTAGAGAAAAAGCAGACCAACGTCAGGGTAAAACAGTCCTCCCAGATTCCTGGGGAGGGAATTCATATCCATGCTCTTTACACCTCTCGCCTCCTACACCATCCACTGGAGAAAGTCACATAGATCACATTGTGTTGTGTATCTTGTGACTATAATAACACTTACGAAACTGTAACTGGGGCACAAAATATGTTGAGAGCAAGTGAAGCAACCATATGCATATGCATACATGCTATGGTAGAAAATCTCAGGTCAGACTCCCTGTAGTTAGTGAAGAGTTCTTACATACCTTGCCAGGCGCTGTGAAAAAAGCCTAAGCACAGCTAAAGTAAAATTCAACATTCCACTTAGATCTGTTAATTCAAATATGGAAAGCCAAAATGTGCATATACTGATCTTTATTCTTGAACACTTCTTAGTGGGGATTACTTCTCTTATGTTGGTTAGGGTATATTGCACTCACACGCACACAGACACACAAGCATATTCATCTAGCACTTGCTGTGACAATCATCTGCACAATCATGAAGCCAGCACAAATTATAATTTGCATGGATGTTAGAAGAGTGTTACAGCAGATGCATCAGCACGGCACAAATCTTAGAGAATTAGGAGGAAAAGAAATAAACACTTGTTTTACAGCAACAGATTTATCCAGACTGCATATACTAGAGTAGAAAAGTACATATTACTAAAAAACTGAAGCTAGAAAAATGTATGGTGCCTGTTACTTAAATTGCCATTTCATATCTCATGCGGTTAGCATCTACTTCTCTGCTTCTTTTACATGTGTTTTGTAAGAAACAGGTTTGCTAGGTTGTTGATATGGGATTATTTGCCTTGCTTGGCTTTTTTGATGAGAAGGATGTGTTTCACTATTTCTCTTTCGGTCTCTGCAGATTTCCAGTTGTGTTTGCCTTGAAACAGAAAACTAATATGCATGTCAGGTGCACAGCTAGTACAGATTAGGTGGAACAAATATATCTACATAAAATCTGTTCTGAATTATATTTAAAGGAATAATAAAACACAGATACTTATTTATTTAAGTAGGAGAAGTCTTGAAAACATTTTTTCTCCCAAAGCCTGGAAGTTGAAAACCATTTTATCGTCAAATAAAATGGGATTATAACATCAACTTCAACAGGCAAGACTCACATAATCCAAAAAATGAAGACTTTGTTTAAACAATCTTCCTTAGGCAGAAAAAAAAAATTTGCTTTTAATGACAATAATTTTAGCATGTCAAGAATGCTGAATAATTTTCAAGAAAAGGGGGGCAGAGGGAAGATCATGTTTATGAGAAAACAAACTAATGACTGTACTATTATGAGAGCAGAAGAAAATGAATTTTATAGTTTCTCACTTGTCAGCAAGCTACTTCATAAGATATCAGCTCATGCTAGAAGCAAGCCTTTCACACAGACATTCCTGACTCATAATTGTGCTAATCACCATTATTTAGAGGAGTGGGCTCACTTTCCAAAGGTGTTTTTGAAATACTGCAGTGTTCAGCTATCACACTCCTACAATACAAGGAGCTCCCTGGGGTCCTGCAATAAAACCTCTCCTCCTCCCTTTTACACACACATGTATTTTGTTTTTTGGAAACCACTTTGAATCATCAGCTCTGACAGATCTAAGAACTGAAATTATGTGCAAAAAATATATGAACTGAAGATTAACCATTTGTACTCCAGCAAAAGACAACACAGCTGCATAGTGCTTAAGACATTTAGTGAAAATGGACCTAAAGGGAATTGTTGAAATATAACTGAATGCTAGTATACATAGCATTATGAAGTATTGTACCTAGACAGCCAGTGGGCACTTTTTTAATATATGACATTAATATCCCCACAATATGATGTCTACTAATGTCCAGTTGACAATAGAAGGAAGTGAACAGAAGCAAGACAAGGACGGGTTTTCCCTCTCCTCTGTCTTCCCTTTCTTTCTTGTTCTCCTCTGCCCTGGAAAATTCTGCTCCTTTTGCAGTCTTCCCATCTTGGACATTTATGGGAGAACCTACCACTGAATGAAGTCTGAAGAAGCAGCAAAACAAAAGGGCACCCCCTTCAGGTAACCTCTCTAGCCAGTAGATAAGGCAACTTGGAGGGAAAGGAAGGAGTTTTTCCAGTTAAGAAGTCTACTGACAATTTTTCTTTCCACTTAACATTTACCAGCCTTCTATGGCCCTCTGTAATGATGGAGAGAAAGGCTCAAACTATATTTTCTATTTAAAATTTTCTTTTGAAACACTGAATATTACACCTGGTAAACTGTCACCAACTTGTATTTGGCGCTAGTTCAGCACAAATCTTCCACCCTAGTGGGCAGCAATGTACAGTCCACAGACTGGCACAAAAACATGAAGAATATGCTGCATCACTGCTATCTTCATGAATATTCTCCCTGTTGTGTTTAGGAAGTGAACTTTGTTAAACAAGTGTTGCTTTGTTGTACACCTACTTATAGTTACAGACTTTCCCATTTTTTTTCTCTTTTCTCAGTCTTACCAGTCAAAATGACACTGAAATCATGTGGCCATTGCTAAGGTTCATGAGAGGATCTTACTACTTTGAACTGCTTTAATAACTGAAGAGAGCACTCCTTTAAACAGTTTCAAGGTATTTGCTTGTTTTGATAAAGTGACCATTCCCTATGTTTCTACAGTACCTCTGAATATACAAATGTTGGTGCTCAGAGGTCAGTCAAATACATGCCTATGGGTTGTTTTTATATAGAACTTGAGTCTAGCAAGTTGCAGTCACCTGGAAGGGGAAAAATGCAGACTACCACTGTCAGCCGACCTTGCCCCAGTAAGATTTCCATCCTTACTGAAGTGTCTTTCAGCACAAGACAGAATGTAAAAATGAGATAAAAGAAAGCCAGTGCCCTTCTCTACCAGTGTACACCATTATAGTATTTATACTATGCCAGAGTTTCTGTTTCTGTACAATAAACAATTTTGTCAGTGTAATTTTGCCTCTAAAAGAAGTCTGACTATCCAGAAGACAACAGAAACAAATTTCAAGAAAATAAAAATATATATTTCTAAATTATACCTTTCCAGTTAAAGGTATATCATATGGAATCTTTCCTTATTCAGTGATTCTGAATGCCTTTCCCATGTAAGAACATTCTTTGGTGATGAAATATGAAGAGGTGATGACTTCCTCAAATTAGGAGGACATTAACAATTAAGTGTTAATGTGAACATTGTTACAGTAAGGCAATTATACTTGTATTCCATGAAGAGCAATAGGAAATAATTACTCTTATTCTCAAGTGATAGATCTAAAAGAATAAGATTCCCAATCTTAAATTCATTAGATGAGCAGCTCTCATTTCCTAGTCTAAGAAAAAATCAGTCTTTCTTTATTGGAAAGGTATCTCCTATCTTTCATTACTGAAGTGTGCATGCACCTTCACCTCTGTCTGATAGTATCAAACAGTGAGCTAAAGACATTTTTAGGTTATCCATCTATCTCCAAGTACAGTTGCAATATCCTCCTCATGAACACTGTTCACCCCTTCCAGATGCCTCCAAATGCAAAGTTCACCCAGAATCAAGGAGCACTCACGCTCATTTAGCACAGAAGATTCCTTATGTGTATGCAAGTACCCTTCAATTGATGGTTCTTTGACCCAGCATGAGGAAAAACCTTGTGCCAGGAACAGGCAACAAATGCATCACATAGCCCTGTCACCACTTAAAATTCTCAATACAAAGAAGTTGGCTCATAGTAACTTGCATACCAATGCTTGGCTGTCAATGATCTTTACAATGCAAATATTCCTAGAAAGCAAGAGTATCACAGCCCTTCCTGTGGGTTATTTAGCTTTGCTAAATTAGGGTGAGTTGGGGGGGTTGGGGAGAAAGGGGGAAGGTGAATCTTATTCATGACTTTGAACAGCAAAAAAAGCCCAAGTGCATTTTCAGTGGAAAGCAAAATAGAATGTAGAAAAAACTGAAATTGGGCATAATGGCAGCATCAATGCCTCTAACCACAAAACAGATACTGAAACCCTTGAGTGCTTAGAAGACTGCATTCTTTGCTGACTTTCAGACGCTATCACTCCACACTCTCCATATTAAACACAGAGGTACTGGTTGGCTGTAATAATTAGGAAACCTTGCCAAAACGATGTTAGCACAAGGAATGCATCAGGTGACAGAACACTGCCTCCAAGGACTCTGGGACCTGTCAACCTCTGTAACTATATCCTCCTGGCCTGTCATAGTAGAGTTAATTAGAAACATCTGTAGTATAGAGATCAAGCAGAGGCAGTAGGCAGCTTATTTGCACAAGAAAGGTACAACTCATGTGGGAGGTAAGAGGGTAGAATCACAAACAGATACAGATCAGTTACTCAAACCTGATCAGTTATCTGGGCTATATGCACTTCTGAAATAAAACTACCTAAGTAACGCAAGTGCAAGACTGTTGAAAAACCTTAACAGCAACGCTGGCAAACTGACTTACTGGAACCTTTACAGTGAGAACAAGTCTCCAATGACATGCAAAATGCCATTCATCTGTTCCTACATTATGGCGTAGGCTGCTCCACATGTTCTTCTGAAAAGCAAAGTATGTTGCTTTCAACTTATATTTTTGCAAAGGACCTTAGGACAAGCTGAAAATGCTAATTTGTTTAATCACAGTTCCTGCTGCTGCAGTTTACGGCAAGCAAATCCTTTTAACTGTTAATTCCTTTCTCCCTCCAAAAATTAGATGTACTTTGGGAAAAGTCTCTGTTACAGGTGGAAGTAGAATTTTTATTTCTCCCATTCCCAAAGCACAGATCTTTCAGTCTATCTAAGATAATGTGCTCCAATTTGGGACTAAATGACTGAATATTATACACTAAAAAGTATTCAAGAAATTCAAATGGCAAAATAAATTTATGTCTGGAAGAGAAGTCAACAGAGTTACGCATACGCAGAAATACAACTCAGAAAACTCTGCCCTCTTACATCCCCATTAAAAAACCAAGGGCTTTCAATAAACTATGACAGATAGCTGCAAACTTTTAGGATGGTTCCTCCTCTTTTCACATAGTATACTTCCATGCCTGGGCACATCAACACTTGTCAGAGAAAAGAAATAAAGCTCTTTACGTGGCTCTTGTCCCAGCCCACCTCAGCCCTCACAAGCTGCCTATTAGTATGCAAGTGGTGGCATAAGGAAACACTTGCCCATGAATCAATAGGACCACACTTCTGCACATGTCTGTCCATAATCTTAACACAAGCAAATTTCATGGGCTGCCTAATGAAGTAAGCCAGAGTCCCAGGGCATGGACACTTTCTGCCACCTCATTGCTGTTCCAGGGTGAGAGCAAAGACTGATGGCCAGATGTGGGCAGCAAGAGCTCACATCATCCAAGCTACATTTGTTGAAAGTAATTTGTTAGAAATACTAATTTTCCTCAGAATTTTTGTCAAAAGAAGATCACCCCTAAATTCCAGAGAAATTCCTTCTGGCTAACTGCAGTTCTCCTCCCTCCCTCTCATGTCCTGTGAGACTTGAGTCTTCTATTTCAAAGCTCAAGATGTTTTAGCTTCTCTTTAGTCCATTTTTACTTACTACTTACACTGTTTTTTTTTTTTTTTAGTTTCAATCCAGATTTCTGCTGCTCAACCACTTGCAAATTTTGAAAAGTTTGTAATACCACATTGCCGAGTAACAATTTATAGCCATGCTACTTAAACAACTAATTATCAGATTTTGACACGTATATGATTTTTTAAAAGAGGTTTTGGTTTGGTTTGTTTTTTTTTTTTTTTTTACATGAAGAGTAATATACAGAGCGGCATGAAATAACACCTGGAAGTAACCACATTCATGCTGTGTGCTACTGAATTCTGAAGCACAGCCTGCAGCAACACGAAAGTGCAGAGTGGTTGAGCAGAATGCAAACATTATGGTTTTCAGTGTTTCATCCAAAAAAATGCCATCAACAGTTTTCTATGGCTAAAATCTCACCAGTTTNTCGTTGATCTGAAACGTCTGCATCATACACCACTGCAGAAACAGTTAAACCAACAAGGATATCAGAGTGTGACTTAATGAGGTACCTAAACAAGACACTTGCTGATACATAAACTATTTAAAAGAAAAGATATGCAAAAGTATGAACAGGGGGTTGTTTTCTGAATTTTTCTTTGCATCTCCTTTCAGCAAAAAAAAAAAAAAAAAAAAGTGTTCCCCCTGCAAAAAAAACGTCTCTTTTCTTTCACACCACCAAAGACTGCTGGCTGTTTCAACTGGTTTCAAAACCAAACTTCTGCACAATTACAAAAAAGAACTGCTAACATGTTTCTTCATTAATGGTCATTACAAAATAGGCAAATAAAACATTTTCAGAGCATGCAGGGTGATGATGCATTCCTGACCTAAAGAGGAATTAAAAGTTTAAACAATTGAACAGGTGTACCATTGCACAGATTTCTAATTACAAAAAAATTACATAGATGTAGTCATGTTGCCTAAACCTTTTCAAATCCGTACTCTCTGTGTCAAGTTACGGCTGTGTCCACACAGTGCAGGCTGAGCTCCCCATGGCTTCCTTCCTCAGTTTAACAAGCCATCAATTAAAAGCAGATATTTAGAGGAAGCAAAACTGATTGGTTGCAGAGGGATTTCTGGACATTTTAACTGATACCCACTGAAAATACATGAGAAGGATTTCAAACTCTGAAAAAATTGACTGCCAAAATCCATGACAGATATATAACGCCATGACAGAAATACTACACATTATGTCATATCTAATAACCCACTTGTGCCACATCACACAGCTGGTTTTGTTACACTGCAGTGGCAAATACAGTCCCCTTCTCTTTCTCCCTCTTCATTAACAAAGAACAAAATTAACCTACCAGTTTTGTGGAAACCACCTCTATGCTGAACATAAGTTTTACCCTGAACTGAATCACAAATATGAGCTAAGTAATCTACTTGAGAGTGAAGGAAATTTTTAGTTGTTTTCCCAAACTCATTAAGAAAGGGCCTGATTCCCACAGGTTTACCCAGAATAATTAGCAGCAACAAACACTGGTAGGATTTCAGTGTGTAGGTCAACCTATGGGATTAGTGAGAAAGGTTTTGTAAATTTCAGAAGATAACTACACNGCGGGGGAGGGAGGGAAAGGAAGAGGGAAGGGGAGGAGGGCTATATAATGGATGCAGCCAGAACCATTAAGTAGTTTAGAATATCTAAGACTCCCACAACCGATAAATTTTATGGAAAAAGTCATGAGAGTCAGATGGTAAAAAAATATATAGCATAAAAGTTGCAAACTTCTAGACAGCTTGTAAAACAGTGGTAATGCAAGAGGGAAATGGTAAACACTAACAAGAGTTCATCAGTCTTAATAAATAGGACAGGGTCACACAGGTTTACTTCTGGAACCCATAAAGATCCCTATGTATCTTATTATTTAAAAAAAAGTCTGAGGTTTTATTCCCCTCTATTCCTCAACAGATTAGCTCGTTCTTCATCAGATACCATTTCAAACTGAAATATACTCCTTTTAAGAAGCAAAGGTTTGTTTCTTATTGACATGATAGAATACTATGAACCATATGTTCTTCCAAGGGAGTATTACTAAGCAATATTAAACACTACTTGTGTGGAAGTATCACAAAATATGTTTCTTAGGAGAAGTACATAACAGAATTGGTCGTGGCATCAGGCCATATAGTAGCTCCAGTTTCTGAAGAAAATGTCAGATTAAGATCAAGAACTTGCACTTCTAAATTTCTACTTTACTGCAGACTACAAAAACGTCTTTTCTATCACCTTGCCTGGGGAAAGATGGGGCTACATTGTCACCTTTACAATGTGGCAATCTTCCTCACTAGGCAGATTTTTAGCTCATTGGGACTGACATAAAATTGTCAACTGCTGGTTGTTCATGTTTTTGAGAACAATGATCTTTTAGCATTGCTCATGTTGGTATCTTACGAAATCATAATAAATGCTACCTTTGTGACCAACCAAAACAAATAATGAAAAACCCATCTGTAACTGCAGGGTACATATGTAAGCAAATGCAGTGTAATCAATAATAAAAATAGAACTTTGTTCTGATTGTGGTGCTAATGAGAATCTTATTTCCCCATTTAAAAGCCGGAACATGGCAGAAACCAAGCTACCAAGACTCCCAAGTCGGTTTCACTTTTTAGGAACTCATGTACTGACCTCAACAGCTGAAAAACAACAGAGCAAGTAGGAGTTAAGAAGTCTGTAAACATATCTTTGCCCTCTGGTAACTTTGGGCAAATGGTAATCTGTGTTTACGTGAGGTGCTTTTCTGCTGAAGGTGCCACTGCAGCACTGGCTAGGTACCCCTGCTGCCAAACAAGGCATTACCAGGGAGCTTTAGAAAGTAGGACGTGACACACTAATTGATTTTGAGAGTGTCTTTCCATCCCCCATTTCTTTCCCTGGTTCTTTTTTTCCCTTTTCAAACCTTTCACTTTGCTTTTTAGGCTATAAACCTATATTCCACAGTAGCATACTATGGAAATTCAACCTCAGACACAGCAGATGGTTACCACCTAAGACATAACATTTGCAAAAAGATTTGTATTCATTAAAAACATAACAAAACCAACCAAGCTAGGGAGACTTCTTTTCATAAGTAATAATGTAAATATCAACAACTCCCAAGTTCTGCATTGGTTATATACAACAGAATGTCACGTGTCCTATAGAAAGCAAAAATCATTACAAAACCCAGAGGAAAAAGCAAATATCCTCCTTTCCTCACCTCCAGAAAGGAACTGATGAAGCCTCAGCTAAATGATGTATCTATTATGTCCTTATTTTGTTATCTCAGCTATATATTCAGTGCCCCTCAGATATTATTTAAAACCCCTTGGGCTATTGTCCAAATTGAAATGTTCACTATCCTCAGTATTCCGGTACTATTAAAAATACAACCTGGAGTCACAATGGGATTTCTCCCTCCTCATTTTCTCTAAGCAAAACTATTCTTACACTTCTGCAGGAGCCCCCAGGCACTATTCTCTGAGGTTCTCATCTGATGTGAAAGCTTATGTAGGGTTCCATATGGTCATATCCCACATATTTCTGTATATATTTAAAACCAAAACCAAAACCTTTGAAAATAGGTATCTATATTGCTATATTTCTGTAGAGTGGTAAAATACTCGGTATTCTGTCCAATATCAAGAAATCGTAGTATCTTCTTATAAACTTGACAACAGTAGACACATCTGATCAAGAGCTTAGGTACAGTGCAGAACAAAAAGAATTTATCAAATACAATTTATCAAGTTATATTTATCAAATTATAATTATAAATAATTACATTTTTTAAAGCTATGGGCTTCCTAAAGGAAAGCCACTTCAGAACATAGACAAATGTATGTTGTAGAGAGTATCTGGAATATTTGCACGATTTGGCCTGTTGCTCAGTTCATGTGTGAACTGACAGAGAAAGACAAAACTCCAAAGCTGCTGAAACATTTACCATGCCTAATACCTGTCATTGTTATTCCCCTGTCCAGCCAACCTCCCGCAACACAGGCAGTCACAGCCCTGTTCGCCTGACTCCCTTCCACTCACCCCAATGCTCGGTGAGCTAATTAGCGAGTTGTCAGCTTACTTGTGCATAGCTTAGCATGGAGCTGGGCACAGGGCAACAACAGGAATCCCTTTGGGCCTCATCACAACATCATTTGGGCAGTGTAGCCTGTGATACCAGAAAATGAAGCTGGTATTTATACACGGGCATTAGATCCTGTATCAGGCTTAAGATGACAAAATGTCAGCTTCAGTCATCTGACAGACTTTGGTCTCCCTCCGTAACCTCTTTCTTTTTGGCTGCTCTTTTTTTATACACACATATGACACTAACAGAAAAATAAATTGAAAAGAGCACTGAGGCAGAGTGTATTTCACGCACTGGTGCCAATGTTTCATATCTCATGAACCTCGGGAAAACAATTCGTTGAACTAATTAGTTTACAGTGTTTAAGCAGCTTGTTTCCTGTTTTTAATCTTCTTTATGTAATAGTGCGAACAAAGCCATACCATCTTCTGATTTTTTTCTTATACAGTTTAACAAATATAATCTTTTTTTTTTTTCTTTTTTTTTTTTTCAGGAGATTACTTCATTTAGACATCAAAATACCCTATCCGTCTTTACCTTCTTTCTTCTCGGGGAGAACAATATAAACAGCACTGATGCATTTGTTTTTCAAATTTATTTATGATTATGCTATACTTTTTCCTCTTTTTTTTTTATCTTATCCAGTTCATTTAATTTCTCAATTTTAGCCATCCCTCAAAAAGCAACTGTGGTTGCCTTCCTCTGAAAATGAAATAACTGGTTTTCTCCCTTATGGATCCTAATAATATATTGTCCGTAGCTTAGAACCTTTGTTCAACTTGTTTTAAAAAGTACTAGAAAAGCTAATAATCACTAGTTAAAAATAAACCAAGCAAACATTTAAATCTGAAACAAGTTAATCTTTTTACTTTCAATGACTGGCTTGAATTGGAAGAAAAAAAAATATACAAACAAACAAACAGACCAAATAACCCCTATTTAGAGCCTGGAAGCGTGTCTATTTCCTAATTCCCTTAAAAGTGCCTTTGGTGATATCCAGGACAGTGAGCGTGTCTAGAGCTGGCACAATCACAGCAGCTGACTACCACTCTCCCTATTTCACACTGGGGCTCTAAATCATGTCTAAGTCCTTTGAAAGGCTTGCCCCAGTAGGGACACAGTATGAAAGCTGCAGGAGCCCAAGACACCTGGTCATTCTGCTTCTTGTCATTATCATGTGATAAGCAAAATCAGCAAAGAACAGCCAGGTGCATACCAAGCTGCATCTACATCAAGGCAGCCAGGCTAACTTTAACCAACATCGAAGATGGTTTAAGTAAACCCATACTGAAAGATTAGTTTTTCTAAGAGACCTAGTTAGTTTTTTAAGTCAAAACATATGCTCAAATGTATTAATGGACAGCTGGGGACAGCCACTTTTTAAATTACTTCAACCAGGGTCACGGAAGGATTGTTTTTTATGCCTGACATGTGCAGCCACGAGTGGACTTTTTGTAACCTGCAGTCACAGCCACTATCTTTTTCAAGTGTGGAAACGGAGATCATAGTACATGCCTTTTATCTAGTAATTTAGTGGCATGTTCTACCACTAACATACATATTACTAGCTAATTCCTGCCTTTGGTATTACTTCTGTTTTTATACAAAAGGTGCTCGATGTAAAATACACAAACAATCTTGGAAACAGGAAACCAACATTGCAACAACAAGGTGAGAGAGAAACAAATACTCTTCTGTACTTTTTAACAGCTTTTATCTCTACACAAGATGTCAGCTATCTCAGTGTTTCCTTGGTAAGTACCTAGACCTTTTCCTTGATATTGCCCTCTTACAAGGAGGCGTCATTTGTTAACAGTGACTAAGTCCTCTACTTGGACATTTATTTTATGCAGATTGTTGAAGTTCACAGTCACCATTATTTTAATTTCTGATTCTTCACTTGCTTTAGAACTGTCTGCTGTCCCCCCATGCTTTTCCACATTAAAGTTCACGCTGTCCTTAGTTGTCAGATTCCCAGTAACTCTTAATTAGTACAGAGAGGTGACACTGCTGCGGCTTCACAAACACAAGAACACCAGCGAGAGCTCCATCCTGTTGTGCTCAAGGGATTTCTCCCTTCTCCCCCAAGGTTAATGCCTGTAACTCCTCTGGGAACTAGCAGCTATGCAGGCTGCTTAACTGAAGATACCCAAAGTCTCCCAGCTACTCAGGGATTTAGCAGTGACTGCAGACCACTTGTATTTTTTCTGAATGCCTGAAAGGTTACAGGAACAAACTTTGTAAATGAGAGAAAAGTGTGAAAAATATCAATGCTATATTAACTTCCATTAACCTTCAATTTGCATCCCAAACTGCTGGATTAAAACTTTATGGGTCAAAGTTTTGCTTAAAAATTTTCTCATTAAGAATCCATGCAATACCAGAATTGTCTAATGTTAAATATATGCAGGCTTTTCTATTCAACACAGACTGCTACCACTAAACAGCTTGGGAGAATAAAAGATGAGAAATTACAAAGCTGCATAAGCACATAAATCTTTAACCCTTTATTCACAGGAAAGCTTGCAAGATTCTGAATTTGTCTTCTCATTTTATAGAGTTGGACTAAATTAATGAGGATTGGTGAGGGATGAAAGATGTCTGATTGTTCCCACTTCCTTTCTCTCATTTAAAGCAAAATGGATATATTTTTCAACTTACATCTAATACTTAGGCATATGTGATGCACATCCATTATTATTCTTAATATAATCCATTGATGTACCCCAACATCCTCTAGACAGTTTGAACTGTTAGTTCACAAGTAAAGAGAAGAGTTTTCTTCCTATAAAAAACAGTGGTTATGACTCATGGGAGCTGATGAAAGGAGCAAAATTCTGATGTTTGCAATACTTCTTAAGAGAATTAACTGCATCAGCTAAGACCAGATAAGATCAGTTTGGCAACAATTTTTTTTTTCCAGTCAGCAGGAAAATTTATTCTGCAGCAGAAAAGTCAAGTCTCTATAGGCTCATCCTCACAGATGAGTCTTTTAGCTTGTTTTTTTTCTGATTTTTCTGAACCTATTACCATGAATGACAAAATATCAGGAAGTGTCCTATTAAATGTATTCCAATGGATGAAATATTGTTTTACAAATTGTTATACAATATTTCATGTTTTATTTCTCATCTTCATCCTGTCACGCTGTAGGTATTTTTTTTTTTTTTGTTTTGGTTTTGGTTTAGTTAAAAGTAAATAGCTACACGATTTACTGTGGCTCAAAAACTTCCATGCATCTCTAGAAAAGCTCACGTTCTTCATTCTCTTCAATTAAAGTCTAAAACAAGATTTCCCATTAAATGCCTGTGTGACGGAAATCCATCAAACACTGCTCCTACTAAATGCAGAGCCTCAACCTACCTACTTTGCAATCAACCAAAAATACCACTTAAGTCAATATCTGGCTCACTTCCATGATCTTTTTTTTTTATATCACTAGCCAAAACCTGGCTAGCTTCCTTGTGTGTGATGTCCCATTACCTTTTCTCAGAGTTTTTTTTCCAACCTTCTGGGGCTTTTGTTTTGCTTGGTTTGGTTTTGTTGGGTTCGTTGTTTTGGGGTTGTTTTATTTTGTTTTGTTAACAAAGCACAAATGTGTTTTGTACCTGTTTACTGAATGCTCTCACTGCATACGATATCAAAGTTTAAATCACGGTGCATGCACTACACCTGGAACTCTCCCATGCCAGCAGTAGCCACTTTTAATAACTCCTCCCTTGACTGACAGTAGTCTGCTTCAAGATTAACTCCAGTAAGAATTGCTAAAAGAGATCTACAAATACAGATTAAGGCCCAAAATTATATTCCAAAGAGAGTTATTATTATAAAGGTGTATCCACCCACAGCTATTGTACTTATCCAACACACAACACACACAACATAAATTGAATGATGTAGAGCACAATTACAAACAGGAAGGATTTCAGCCTTGATTGCGCTTGAAAAAAATCCACCAGTTTTTACCTTAAGAAATTCTTTACACAGTTCTGCATTACAGGTGTTGTGTTATAGTGGCTCTTTCCCAAAGGAATTCTCACTCTCTTGTCACACTCAAGACATACATACACCTCTGCCTGTAAGGGCGAATGCTACAAGCTCTGCTCGCCCTTCACTAGAGAAAATCTTCCCCCAGCACTGCATGGCTGTTGCACTCTGCAAATCAGCAGGAGAGGCTCCTGCTGCCAATTTCAGCTCTAAATGGTTTCTTACGCAACTCAAATTTTATGCACATATCAATAAATCCCTAGTCACTAGTGGCACAGGCAACTAAATGTACCTCTTCAGCTACATTACTAAAAAANTTGTGAAGTATTTGAGAAAAACTACAAGGAACTGTTACTTGTCCTCTCCTGCTGGAGTTTTATCATAAAGCACCACCAGCGTTTACACTCTGTGTTCACAGGCATCAGATAGTTAATTATTAATCAAGCTGGTTCACAATTATTAGTGCTTATTAAGCACCAATAAAAATTTCACACTCAGAACACTGCTTAGCTTATTATAGTTTTACCGACTCAAAAAAATAGATCCCATATACTTTCCCCTATGGATTATGGAAGTAAAAAGTGTTGCAAGATGTTTTAGAAGAAACTTATTTAATTTGTCCTGTATACTGCTGTTTATTACCTACTTATACAGCCTAATTGCAGATTTTCACTTTGTATTTGAAAACTATATGCTTTTTACCAAACGAAGAGCAGCACTCCCACAGTAAGGCTTGCTTCTCAGTTGTATTTTAATATTTGAAAACATTACTAAATTCATACCACCTGCATTTTCAATAAAATTAAAAAAGATTACTATAAAGAAAAAAAGCGGGACTTTATTTGGCTATGTACAAGTTCTCTTCAAAGCCGAGAGCCCAAAAGACAATAAATTAGACTGAAGTTGCTCCTGTGAACTGTGTTTCCCGCTGAGCTGATGCTTCGAGATTTTTTAAACTATTACAAGTAAGTGCTGGCTGGTACGCTTCACACCTTGGTAAAAAGAAAAGTGTTAGGTCATAACACTAGTGGTGGCTAATGTAGGATTTAATGCATCAACTTGATTACTTTTACCTGCTCATGTAGCAATTACTGTAGCTAAAAAAAAGATATTGTAGGTCTCAGGAAGAAAGGGAATATAAGCTAAAAATTATAAGATACACAAAGAAGGTTTATCTAAAAAAATCACTAAGCAATTCCATGTTAAACACCTTCACATTTGTACGCACATGAATAAGAACAGTCTTAAAAATATTTAAGAACTAAATGAGTAGAAATAGATAATAAAGAGGCATTTTCTTCACTTGAATTGCTTGGAAGCTTAAAATTAATGAGCCACTGTAGTAACGATATGGCGTAATTCCTAATTTTGTCAGTGAGTAAGTCACAAGAAGAATTATATTCCTATTAACCATGTGGCTTTGGTCAATGATAACAATGATCAGAAATAATATTTCTAACTTAACAACCTAGCAGGTATGACTCATAATAATACAGTATGTATTTAGATATGGGTGTGCTTTTAGTGTTTTCTTGTACTAAATCCTCTCTTCTTATCATGAAAAGAAAAAAAAAATTAAAATATATTTTGTGAATCAAGCTAGGATATTGTGGACTGGTTTATGTCAGCAGGCACCCTGTAAATTGTGAATTTCATATGAAAAATTTCATCAGATAAATTTTGTAAATTTATATTGTAATAAGTAGGCTGTATCAGCTACAGTATTCTCTAGTTTTTCCCATTCTTGCTTGAGAATATTAAAAACAGGAAAAAAAGGTACGATCATACGAACATACTGGTTTTTTACTATTATAGATCCTTTTGATTTCATGAAATATTCTAATCCTTCAACTTCTTTATGTCACAATATGAATTGAAAGGATTCAGCTTAACTCCAATATTCTGTCTCTCTCTTGGTATTTCATATGATTGAATCTGAACCATATCTCATACGTATGATAGATGGCTGACAAAGAATTTCATCTTTTGTAAGTACCAAATAAGTATTTCCTGCTTAGAATAACATAGAACACTCACAACCCAATTTATTTTCCAAGTTACCTTTCCAAATATCTGGACCATCTCACTAAAAGACATTCTAATGATACAGAAAAAAATATTTTGGCTCAGTACTTGAGTCAGCTTTAAGATAGCTTTGAAAAATTCTAATTTTGTCTTTTTGTATGTGTTTCAATGTCTTTCAGCGAAAACCCGAGCTGCATGCACGCTGAACAGCTATTTCTACCAGAAGCCAGTCCTGTATTTAGCAGGGAAGAAGTTATCCTCATACTTCAGGCATCATCAGTAGCACTAAACTGGATGAACAAAAATCTAGCCAAAGAAAAATTTGTGCATTTTTACTGTCAATGCACAGGTGCTTTTTTTCCAGAAACTGTCTGTGAAACGAATTTTAAAACTATGTTACTTTAATAAGACGGAAAATAATTCAGCTCTTCTCTGGTCCTGCCTGTGTTTGGAAAACTAAAGGTTGGGAGAGCAGAAGCACTTGTGGACTGCAATACCAAAGAAGATGTCCTTTTCTTTCTGACTGCAGCTGCACTTCTTAAATAAGCACAACTTACAAAACTATGCAAAGAGGCAACACGACAGATGAAAAATGATAAAGAAGCATCACATACAAAACACTGGGTGAAAAGGCCCAGCTGCCTGGCTTACACTTATGAATCTGTATTGTCTTTGTAGAACCTAGCTACTCCAAAAGCACGGCAAAAGAAAAAAATATCTCAACTCTCCAAGAGAGGTACAGAGTTCTCTATGTGGTAAATTAAGAAATTACCTGCTTGTTAATTACATCCTTCCACCACTCATCATCCCAAGTACCCCTACACTACCACAAGCATCATCTCATCGTGTGAAAAAGGAAGATTACATGATCACTATAATCATTATTTTCCAACAAAAATGACAAAAAAAAAGAGCTAGGTAAGTACCCTTATTTGAAGTTGTCAGTGTGCAGAGAATCATAATTAATCTTTATGTAGCACTGCAATTTCTCCTCAACTCCTTAAGTATCATCATAATTGCAGGTCCAAAACAGGAACCTCTTGGCTTTGCTTAATGATTCTCTCATATGCTCTTCTCCCAAGACAAGGCTCTGATTTGAGAGTAGTTGTGAACAAAATTAAGTGAATACACATAAGAACAAGAGCACGGCAGGTCCTAATGTCTTACACTGAGTGGAAAAAGGAGTTAACCTGAAATTGCTCTTTATTGGACTGCTAGATATAAAGACAACCATGGTGACAAGGCGCAAAGAAAGGATAAGGCAAGAGAGCAAGTAAAGGCAAACAAATTTCAGTCTGTGTTTACCTTCACTTTGTTTATTATGGACAGAATAGTTTTGGGTTTATTTAAAATGCTTACAGTAAAACACTCTTTAGANNCTCTTTAGAATAAGTTGCATAAGGCAGTTTCCTCCCCTTCCTTCTCCTTGAAGATCAACCTTATCTACAAAATTCTTATCTTAAGTGAATAACTGATAAGAAAAATTACAGGACTCAGCAGCAAAATGTGTTAAGTAATTGCACCTCATCTCACACACCTCTTTGTCTCTCTACTAAATCTCCTCTGTCTCGCTGCTAAACCAATTCATTCTGAATATCAATCACAGCTGAGGCTGGAAATCACTACTGGACAACAGAAGTAATAATAATAAAATTAAAAAACAAAAAACAACTAAACAGAATAAACAAAAACCTCCAAAGGAAACCCATATCAAATTTGCAAGGGCCTAATTTTCTCTGATTTCAATTACTGATTAATTCCTTCATAGGAACCTTCTGATGCACAGCAATTCCTCCCAAAGTCAAAATTTGCTTTGCACCAACTTAAGAGGTAAGGCTGGGAAGACAGCCTATTGCTATACAAGTAGTTATTTATCCAGCAAGATTATTACATTCACATTTATCTAGCTGAGGAAATGAAATCATATTACTACACCAGAATAATCACAGAACTATGGCTACATTAAAAGAAATTCATGTACAAAGAGCTTCAGAATAGATGTGCATGAATATTTTGGGGTTTGATTTTCTGGTATGGCTTACACTGCTTCCAAAACAACATGAACTAAAAGAGCAATGAAATTAATCTCTTTTATTCTGTCGTAAGAACATGCACTCGTGAGCCAAAACTCTGTAGTTGCTCTCAGCTGAGCCAACAGAATGGAAAGTAAGAGTCCTTTCCTGCAAAGTCAGCTAAGTTTTCTTGAATGGCCTAAATTCAGGGGGTTTTGTATCTGTGAAATTTCTTGCACGAACAAACTCTAGCAATGTCAATTGATCTTTTTTTAAGTCCTGTACATCAAACTGATATGCATTCTAAATAAAAGGGGCTTATCTCACCACTACTCTGAGTTCTACAGAACTCTTCTTTTGTTAAAATTCCATATCAGCTGCCTAGAAGCCTACAAGAAATGCAAAATGGACCAACTATAAAACTGCTAATATTTACCAAAATACATTACTGGTTTTAGACACAATTTTTTTAAGCAATGCAAAGCAAGTTTCCACAACATTGGAGACTTTTCCACAGATACAAACCAGAGCTCTTGAAAACTGCTGTATAATCTTCAGATAAAATTCACACTGAAGTTCTCTGTGAAAGAACTTGGTACATCTTACCTATTCCACCTTGTTAAATGAGGGAAAGATCTAGGGGGAAGAAAGAGAACCATCTGGTTCATAAAAAGCTCTGTTTCAGATGATTACATTTGGAGCTTACGAGTTCTTCTCTGGTCTGCACCTGGATCAATAGTAAAGTGTCTGTCCTGCATGAAGAATTCTGCAATCAAAGAAATATCTTCCTAATCGCATGAGTAAACCAAGCAGCTGCTTCTGTCTTCCTTGGGTCTTGTCTACATTAAAAAATTATTCCCTAATACAACAGGCTATGAATTTGAAGTGCAATAGCTGTTCCAAAAGAGACACTCATAAGACACAGTTTTGGGGTTTTCTTGGATTTGGCTTTGATTTGGGTTTTTTTCTGGGGGGAAGAAAGTGGGGTGTAACATTCCAAAAGGCTTTATACTATGAAGACTATTCATGTCCACTTCTGAGTGCCCCCAGCAAGAAGCTGCCTCAAGATAAGGTGTGTTACGATGTCTCTTTTCTGAAGATACTGCCAAATATATGCAATAAGACTGCATGGCATACAAAATACTACTTCCAGTTTCACTGGCACAGCGCAGAGATAGAAAGAGTGACAATTACAATAGAAATACAGCACTTTTCTAATGGTGTATTCTTTGCCCCTCTGATTTTCAGAGTGCTCTGTTTGAATGAGAAAACCTTTCTTTTTTTTTGGCTGGCATACATGAATTATGTTACTATAGTAAAAATCATGCATAACAAACCTAAAGTTCAGGCTTACCAGGTGCTCCACAAAAAATATTATTACAGCAGTTCTAGCTTTGTAACATTTTCTCCAGACTTTAGCCTGCAACCTCTTTAGTAACAGTTTAATGCCTAGATCTACTTTACATCACTAATTGTACAGCTTCTATTTCAGAATACCTGCTGGCCCAACATAGTATACAGCCAGTACTCCTCTAAATCCCATGACAGAACTCACATGCTGTTAATGCGGAAGAACTCACCCACTATCTACTATACCCTCATACGGTCAAGGAAGCTGTCCTTAGTGAGCACTCAGCAGTATGCAGGTTAATTCATATTTAAAACATACAGTATACCTGCAACCAGCAGTTTAAATTTAGCAAGTAAACATAATCCTATTTGCTTATTTTCTATTAGTACTTATTTTCTACCAGTACTTGTTTGCACTTCTCATATTTGGAGGCATTTTCTCCACATGTTCACATCACCCTTGCTTTATGCCTTTTGTGGCATAAAAATACTGACATATTTTCACCCTGAAGCTGTGATCATCATCCTTTGAAACTAACAGGCACAGACAATGACGAAAAAGCCCATAAACCCTAACACTTGAAGCAAATGCCTGGCAGAAGTTTTAGTCCAGATGTATGCTAAATATAGATGTATCAACTAACGAATACACCAGAATAATTTTTTTTTCTGGTTTTAATTAAAGCTGCCATAATGAGGAGGTTTTTATTTCCACACTCACTCTTTCCCTGTCAGGATAAGCCATTTTAGTGTAATGCTTTATTTCAACATGGGAGAAAAGATATGAATGCCCTAAGGTGGGAGTATTACCAACACAGATGGATCAATCTTCCAAGCATGGAATGACACGCAGATCAGAAAGCAGGTAAACCAGAGTACCTGGAGAAAGCTAAACAAACAAAAACAGGTCAGTGACTCAGTCCTGTGGTGGTCTACAGCCATGCTGGTAGAGACAATTTGCCTGGTGAAATTGTACTGATCAATAGCTCCAAGGCAGCTGTGACTTGGCTCTGCGACAGCCTATTGACTAGAGCCTTTTTTTGTTTCTTAATCCAAATGCCATACTTTTGCAGCCTGACCCAGGCTGCAAGGTCCCATCAGCAGATGTTGACATTATCTCCTCCTGATTGTAACAGCTCATCATAAACAACTAGCCTGCTTTTTGAGCCTTGTTTTGGTTGGGATCTTTGAAAAAAAGGCCACAAATAGAGGGGGGACAAAAAGATTGTCATTTATAACTTGGTACAGAATGCACGTTGGCACTTCTATCATGTGTTTCCACCATGACGAAAATAGCAGGATGTCATTAATTTTATGCTCCTACCTGACCAAATGCCCTTATGTTCTATTGTATGTTGCCATTTTATCCAATAGACCACTTTAAGATTTGTCAAAAAAACAATGCATTTGGCCTGCTGTTATCTAGTAACATTTCTAAAAGTATGTCTCTTTTCTGTTCTGTCAGACATAAAAGCTGTATTCAAATAAGCTAGATGTTCACCTGTGTTTACAGGCAACAACATACACATTGTTTGTTTGCTGTTTTACATTGTATTGAACAGTTAATTTGAGAAGCAGTCCTGTGTTACAAACACGAGCTTTAATTATGTCAAGGTAAGGGCCATGCTGCACCATGTAACCTTGACACTACCATATCAGAAATGAAGACTGAACTGTTCCTCATGCATCACCAGACCAGATGCAGCAGAAGAACAGAGTGCTACTGAAACTCTCTCATCAACAGGCAGATGCCGTGATTTGGAAAAAAACAATTCCTTTTTATGTAGCTAAGAGACTTTTCAAGCATGGCTTGGTGCACAAAATTATTCAAATAGTTTTACAATTTAGGCTAATGCCTATGGATACCTTCAAGGAAGCTACTGAGCACCACTTCATGAGGATCATTAGCTAGAACTTACCTGAAATGCCACAGTTAAAACTAAAAAGAGCTTAAGGCCATCTCTGCAAACATCAGAGAGTTTTTTTTATCTTAATGTTAAAGAAAGCAGAGTGGGTTAAGTGGAGAAATACAAACCCAACTAACAGTTACACCTGCAAATGCCTTGTTTTGGAATCAGGGAGCAGTTGTTCAGTCAAAGACTAGTACCCAAAATGAGTACGATGAAAACCAACATTACAGAGATTTTGATCTGTTTGAGGTACAACCTGATAGGAAAATCTAGCAAACTGTCCACTAGATTCAGCATAGACATCTCTCTCCAAATCCCAGTTTGATCTCACATGTTCTGTGACTGGATAATATGCTGCTTTCTATCTGTTTCCCCGCCTTGTCTCATGCTTCTCCTCCACATTGCCTGGCCCTCACTTCAATGCAGCACGCGTGCCACAAGTGCATCTATGGTATGATTCCAAAGTATATTGTTACACAAATAATTCCTGTAATTTGTGGAAATAGGTGAAGTTTTACATTTGTTCTTGGAGTCACTAGCTACCATATTTAAAGGTAAGATTTGACTTCATTTAGAAAAAAGAAAAAGCTATTAAGAATCATCTCAAACCCACACATTTGTCTCACTTCTCTTGTGCACTCCATACACTTGTGCAGCTTCTGCATGGAATTACATCTTGTACCATGGTGCTGTGCCAGAAATTGTGCTTATTTACTGGACTACTGCAATCATCACTGACGATTAAATCCTGCATTTGTTGAATTACAGCATTATAAAAGGAATGGTTTCAGGCTACTCAGAAACTCCAGTACTTCCACCTCTTATTCCCCTTCAGAAAGGGGAACTGAACTACTGACAGGGGATACTGATTACCAATAAGCAATCTTAACTCCTCAGCCGCGCTTTTTATATTAAACACAGAGTCATAACATTTTGGTATATATCAAATACAAATTCATTAAATTGTTAATTCAGGATTCCAGGAACTTCTGGCAGCAGCATAAGATTTACTGACTTTCACTACTTTCTTTTCCTTGAACCAGGATACATGGAGTATAATTTTATGCAGTTGGTATGATACAGGAGGATTTTCATGGATGCACAGGTTCCCTTGCCTATCCTGGTTCACAATAGCTGAGAGCTAATGGAAGTGTCCGGCTTGTATGGTTCATCAACAGAAACTGTAGATCAAGCAGAGCCTCCACAATACTCTGTTATCTGAGCAGGATTAATACTATCTGGATTGGTGAATTCTCTTTCCACCGTTGCTGACTCAGAAAAGAGATTTAAATGAAGCTGCTAACTCTAATGAGCAGTGCACTGCTGGTTGTCTGAAGTGAGCTACACACCACTTACAATCAAACTGTAAACCAGTCATTTCACTTCACTGATCGTATTCAGGCTTCCCAGAGTTTAACAGACAACTCATTATCCACTCCATCACACTGCCTGTCTACCTCTCTCCTCCAATTGTTTCAAGACATAGGATGAAGCGACTCATCATGCTATCTTACACAAAACCTGTTTTCTGAGTCTCCTTGCAAAAGAAAGCTGGTACTCACACTGGACTGAAGGGGAAAAAACCTCCAAAATAAAACAAAAAAACCCCACTTCAGTAGCAGACTTACTCATAGCACCTTTAACAATGCTATCATCAGTAACAAGCAGTTACAAATTCTCCAACACATCAAGGATGGATTTTCTAAACATGATCTCCTAAAATGGTATACTTCATCTGGCATCTTTTTCATCTGAAGTAAATTAACTAGCAGGAAACTCAGTAGTGGAAATGGAATTAAAATAACCTAAGCCTGACATGTTGGGGTTTACTCATTTTGTTATGAACAGCAGTTGTATCTTGTTATTTGTGGTGGGGTTCTTTTGCCAGCCAGCTGCTGGAAAGCACACACACCTTCCTGTGCAAGTTGTGGAACAGCGAAGAAGAATCAGGCCTTTTCTTCTGTTTGCACACAAAACTCTGCCTTCAGAACTCCTCTCCATCAAACCCCAGCAGAAATACTTGACGAATGAGCCCTGGGAGAGCACTTCTCCTTGCCTTCAGCTGCAATGGCTTGCAGGCATACGACACTCCATCAATACCGAGAGCTGGCAGCTTGAAAGGCGGGAAGGACGTTCACTGATAGCACGCATCTGCTTACTAACAGCACTGGTGCTCCACTCCTTTTTCCATTCATTGCCTGCAGGAACGACTCCATTGAGAGACACACCATCAACAGATGGTCCCAGGCTAAGGTGTAATCAGAAGCAGCTTGCTAAATTTACTACAAACAAACGGAATTACAGGCTTTTTGGTGAATCTGAACTGAATTGGGAAGTTGGGTGGTACAGACAGTGTTAACACCAGTACATCCCCAAATGATGCTCTAAAGTTGTCAGCGAAAATCAGTTCTGCCCTGAAGTTGCATATTTATACTCATGCTGCTTATTGTCTCAGCTTATACAATAGATGCTTATTTTGAGAGAATTTTTAGCTGCATCCTAATTAAGTCATTTACCTCCTACAGTCCTCTTTTCCCCTCAGGATACACTCTGCTAAAAATGTTTTAATGCAAAATCTACACTTTCATCACCTTCCACTCATGAGTATTTCATTATGTCGACTTTTAACTCCATTAAGAAAAGAAAAACTACTATTAAAATTGAAAAAGCCTTTACCAAAACAGAAAACTATGTTATAACATAGAACTGGATGTGTATATACCTTGAAAGCACCATTACCTTGAAGTTATTTGCTATTTTGTTGAATGCAACATTTAAGGTTGGAATAATGCCCTGCTACAATATACTAATATCAAATCCAAACAGAAGCAAATAAAAAAAAAAATAGATTGGTTTCAAATGCAAGTTCTGTACCATGATTTAATATTTGAATTTACATTCACTATACAGAAAAGACATGTTTTTACACAAAAGTTTGTACATACCACCTTACTGGACAACATATCCTGCTGCTAGAGATGTTAAGACCTACCTGCTGCCTCTAATGATAAAAATGTGATTTTAAACTTGCTACCTTCTAGTACTCACATTGCATATAAAAAGATTTAATGGAAGAAACAACCTCACCTGCTGGAAAAGAATCCTTTACCAAATGGTACCACAGAAAAATCAGTTATCTTCTACAGACTGGGCTACACATGTAAAATAATACACACCAAGTAAGTAGGCTGCACTATTATAACAGCAGATCTAACATCACCAATGGATTTCATACATAATTACATGCAAAATAATGCACGTTTGTGTGCCAGTGATTGGACAAATTTCACTTGTAGCAAAACTGACCACTTTATGTATTAATTTGTTCATTTGAAGGGCAAATTGTCCAGGTGACAAAAAACACGGAATACCAAAGTCATGAGTGTCATTGCTGAAGGTGACATGCCTGGGCTACTCTGTGGTTAAAAACTACTCATATGAAATGTAACATTGCTCCATTTTATGTGATCCCACTGCCTGCAGATGCCAAATCTGATTTAACATTGAAAGCACAGGTACTAGCTTTGAAATAATTAAGTACATTTCTTTACCATGTCAAATTTAGGCTACTTATACAATTGATGAAAATTGCCTCCTGAAGCTGTAGTTCTTCAGCAACACATTTTCAGCACTATTGTTCAACCAAAGGAGTGGCTAAATTTCAGTCAGTGTACTGCCCCTTGGTTGTACTGAAACAACTGTTTTTGGGGCTACTACTGGGACCCTGATACAAGAAGTGATTTGGTTAAAATATCAATTGGTGGCCCATAGCAGAGTTATTTTCGATCTTGATCAATCCCTTGATCCACCTCATAGAGTGCAATCTGCCAGCACAACTGAGAATGACAAATGCACAACTACAGGGGGATCCCAGCAGTCAGCCAAGGAACAAAAAACTAGACCTAAACCAGGTGATCTGCCAAAACCCTTCACACCACAGTGCCGTGGCTTAGAAAAGAACTTTAAGGGCTGGGGGTCTACACCACAATACCAGCCTTGAAGTCTGAACCACCACTTGTGCAGTCACCTGCTTAACTCCTTTTCAGTACTTAATGTTTGCCATCATAGAGCTCCTTCAGTTACCATTTCTGCCATGTAAAACTTTAGGTCAGAGCTTACTGCCTTTATGGACCAGAAACTCTCTTCTGTGTAATTACAATCTATTACATCTAGTCGGTACACCTATCTATACCTGCACTGCAAATGACTATAGCTATGGATTTTTTTTTTAAAAAAAAGCAATCTACAAAGATGATTTTTAATCCTTGCCAAGATCACACCTACATCCTTCTACAGTTTAGTTATATAACAAATACTGGCTTTGATCTAAATATTTATTAATGTCAGAAATTTTTTAAAAATCAAATCAGAAGAGGTACCCAGTGTTCACTTCTTTTAATCTTGTCATTTTTTTTTTTAAAGTAGCTATATATATTTATTCTTTAAAAAACAGTCAAGATCCAAGTGCTATGATTTAGCTGATAATAAGTGCTTCTCACTTTATAATGGAAAGTCTGGCACATGCCGAAGTACTTCAACAAGAAAGGTGAGCTGCATGCCAAATCCCTCTTACAGCTTCTGGCCCTTCATGAGTACCAGAAGCACACCTTATACCTCCTAGTAAACTATGGAAAAGGAGGTACTTCCAGGAATAGTGCCCAGATGGGCAACAACTACTGTTCTCCAGTCACCCCTGTAGCTTCACCACGGGCTAGAGCTGGTTTACCCGGGACTGGAAGCCACTCTGCAACCATTCAGGAGGTGGAGACTAGTTGTCCACTACATACAACACGTGGCCAAATATAATTGCAGCTTTGGGTAATACAAGTCTCTGAGTAAAACCAAAAGGTTTTCTACTCTTTTCACTAAAACCAGTAAGAGTTATCACA
The DNA here is from genome assembly GCA_013400055.1 of Nycticryphes semicollaris. NCBI lineage: Eukaryota > Metazoa > Chordata > Aves > Charadriiformes > Rostratulidae > Nycticryphes > Nycticryphes semicollaris. Next base: position 282,246 of record VXBJ01001579.1, read on the forward strand.
ATTATAATAGCCAGTGTCAAAGACAGACCAAGTGAATGAAAAGGAACCGAGAAAGTATAGGAATGCTACAGTAATGCTTTCCAAAATAGAACATATATATTCCAGAATAATAGAAAATAAGGCCGAGAAGTACATCATCCCTTAGAGATATCTGTTTCAGACTGGGAACTATATTCATTACTGTATAAATTTTCCTACATTTATCACAAGTACTTTATAACGAGTATTAATGGTCTGTTTTTAGAGCGAAATTAATTTTGTATGAAGAGGACTGGTGAACACTTACACTTGGAGAAGACTCTGCAAGCTGATGTCTGTCTCCATAGCACTAGCATTATCATATAAATTTAATGGAGTGGTGTATAAAGACCAAGCCATACCTTACCACTTAATTGGGAAAAAAGGTAATGAAGTAATAACTTCAAGACTGTGTAGAGCAGCCTGAGATGTATTGTGTGTAAACTGCAGATCATGTACAAAATTCACGTAAGGAATGTGTAATTTGTAAATGCAAAACCTTCCATCCATCTGATTACAAAACCCATATGATAAAGCTGTTTCATAAATGAGTCCTAGGTGGATTTTTCTGTCACTCTTGCCATTTTTCTGTTCCTAAGTCAAAAAAAAGGAAATTAAAGTCTTTGTGGTATTTACTAAATTCAGCATTGTGTGATTTTCTCTATTCTAACTTTGTAAGTATGTACAGTTAGCAAGTCTATGTAACCATTAGCAATAGTTTTTACTCTGACTAAAATGCGTGCCAATACACAGAAGCCAGGAAAATAGTACTAAGTGACTTACTCAAAAGCCTTCTATTTGAGAAATTTATTAGAGAAGCAGGCCTTTTCTCTGGTAGGTATGGCTTGGCTTCATAGCCTTGGATAAGGAGACTCCTCAACCTGAGGTGCTCTGACACGGTGCTGTGATCATAGAAAATTTGCCCATTTGAAGTCAAAGAATTATGACCAGCTTGTTCTTAAATTCCTAGTTGGCGGATCTGCCAGCCACACATACAGCCTCTGGCAAGTTCAAAAGGCCACTTCCAGTGTTAAGGGCACACAGGTTTTTCTTTGCCCATTCTTAAATCCATGATAGCTGGTATTTAGGAAGATAAGGAGTTGCCTAATGAAACCCCAATCTTTGTTTCCTTAGTTGTGGTTATCAGTGAAGAATTTTTTAGAGATGCTGATCTCTCCTTGCTTGCATTCCCTGAGGTCTCATATGTAACTGGATCCGAAAAAAGGCATGCAGGAGCACAGCAGAGGTGCCCCTATCACTCCCTCCTGTCTCCTCTCGGTCCCCTAGCTTGGCCCCTTTCTTTCACATGCCACAAAACCAGGCTGCTTCACAAAAATGTGGTGTATGGAGTGCCTCTGTGGGGCCTTAGAGGGAATCTCTGGCTGTGGCCATATCAGCAGTGCTTTGCAGAGGAGGCAAGGGGAGCCTGCCAGGTGGGAGGAGATGTCCCCCCCCCCCNCGTTTCTGTTGACGCTTTGAAGCTGCCTAGCCACAAGAGCGCTATGCAACACCCATCTTGCCTCAGCACATTTCCAGCCTCATGCAGCAAGCCTCCAGCAAAGGGTTTACTTTTTGTTCTTTATTATTCTTACGTCAATGTAAAATAAAGGTAATTTAGGTTCAGGTTATAAGCAACATAAAAACAGGAGGAAGCTGGCAGCAGCAGCCTGACTTCAGGCTGCAGAAAGTCTGTGAGAGAGTGCCAAAACACAATCTTAGCTTAAAGCATTAGCGCCTCTGAGACCCCCTCCCCGGATGCCTAAAACCAAAAAGAAAACAAAACTGAACATGCTTTCTAGCAATGCCGGTGTCTCCACCTCCTGGTGGGGGAAGAAGCAGAGCTGATACACCAGTTTTAGCTGAGATTCTATGAGAGACGAGTAACTCCTTTCCCAGATGAAACTGTGTATGACAAGTTTAGCCCGCAGCAAGCTCACTCAGCCAAGTTATAAATCCCTCAAATAGGGTCTCATAATGAAAACGTGATCACGGTCTTAATAGATGGCACCTTGACCTGACAGAAATTTGGCCTGCATTCCTCTGCCACAGCAGCCTTGAGACACAGAAACAAGCAGTCTGACCGTACCCCCAGCCTCCCTCCTTGGACGTGTGGGGAGGGAGGAGGGGGGTTGACGGATGGTTTTGTGGACAAAAGAGAGAGGGATGAGGAATAAACTGCAAATTGATCTGTGCAGCAGAATAAAAGCAGGATGTGGCAAGGTAGACCTAGGTCAGTGTCACACAGGTGCAAGCCTTGGAATTAGTTTTCTGAACATCTGCAGCAAACATAAAAAATAACTGCCAGTACCAAGGAGGGAGAAAAAAATAACATATCTCACGTTGCATGGAGAAAACCAACCAACAGAACAACGCAAACCAAACAAAAAACCAAACCCAAACCAAAAACCCAAACCAACCCCCAAAAAAGTAGTATTTTTTCCTGTGACCATCGCATTCACTGGCCACTCTGTTCCTGATTTCCTGGTTTAAGCTGTGTGTTTTGCCACATCATTAAATAATAATCCTTCTGCTTTCTCTGAAACTGTTTGGAAACATCCCCCTGTTGAGACCTTAACAGAGTCAGCCGTCCAGACCTAAACAAAGGACGACCATTGCACAGGGCTTCTGGTATGCTCTTCCCCAGTCCCCCTCCCCCCGAGTACTTCAGACTAAATACAAATTGGAGTCTCTGCCTAGGAATCCACAAAGATCCATCTTAACAAAATGTCCAACTACGTGATAGGCAAGGAGTCATGTGTGTGTTTTTCTTTGCCTATGAGAACGTCTGGGAGAAGAAGAAAAGATTACTGTTTTGCCTGTAATTATTTCTCCTCCCCCTTTCATCCTTCCTATTCTCAGGGTAAGCTGACAAAAAAGCATACCAGCACCCCAAACTGAATTCATTTACAAAACTTTATTTTTTCACTTAGATGCATACAAAGCAAAGGTACTGAGGAATGATCGTTCACATATGAAGGGTCAAATTAATTTGCCCAAGAACATGAGTGTGTTCAGCGTTTACATAAATAACCCAAAAGATTCTCTTACCTTGTCAGGAGAACAAATTCCTTGCTCAAAAAAAAATGAAAGAAAAAAAGTACATACCCTAAAAATTCTTCAAACCTGTTTGTTCAACCTGATGTTTTCCAAGTGCATGGCTGCTTTTTAATGGCCAGAACATTTTTTTTAACTACTTGGACTTAAAAAATTTGGTTCTTTATTACTTTTCCCCTCATGTGGCTGCTACTGTCTTCCTTAAGTATCTGTGGCAAATGAAAAAAATACCTCAGCCAGGAACATCATAAAATCCATGAATAAGTGTTTATTAAAATTTTATGTATTGTTTTAATAAAACACCCCCCAAAAGGATCTATTCTGGCAAATGAAAGGAATCCCACAAAAGCACGCTTTTGAAACACAAATCTGGCTTAGCTTTCCAACAGAAGCTGGTAGAAAAATGCGTAGTTTACTTACTATAAAACAAACAAACAAACAAACGAAAAGGATGAAAAAGGAGGTACTAGGAATAAAATCGCTATGTCGTGGGAGGAGACTGAGAGAAAGAGTTATTCAAATTACCTAGAAGTTTGGCGAGATGGTATCTCAAGAGAAAATCCTGGGCACCAAACAACTTGGAATAGCTCACAGCTGCCCCTGAACATGAGTTCTTTCATGAGGAGTACCAAAAATGCTGGGGAAAAAGCATAAAATATTAACAAATCCTGCTACATTTATCTCTTAATGAATGATCTCAAAGATGCAGCAAGGGCTACTGTTTTTCTCCAGGCACATCTCCTCCATAAATAATAGCATGGTTCGAAGGGTCTATCTCCCCAATTTAATGCAAGTCTTCCCCCACACTACCTGCCTGACCACAGTTACACCTATAGGGTGTAACTACAACACCCCCAAAGCACACAGGAAGTTCTTCAGACAGCTGCCCTTGTCCTACAGCAGCTCTAAATTCATACATACACACACACAAAAAAAAAAAAAAAAAAATCTGCGGGA
>VXBJ01001579.1:293127-307965 GCA_013400055.1 Nycticryphes semicollaris
TATTTACATGTTTCTTATGTAGCAATTCATAAATTATAAGTTTTTCAGTAAACATAGAAATTAGAAAGTTACAGAAAACCTATTGGAATAATTTTAAAATATTTTAAAAGCCACACAAACAGCCTGAGATTTCATACAGCAAGGGCACAGAGGTCTTGAGTGCATCTGTGATTTCTATCATGTGGGGTTTGAAGACAAAGAGGACGTTCACAGGAGTAAAGATGATAAAGGATTAGTTCCAAAATGCTAAATTGTCTGTTATAAAACAAATTACAGAAGTTTCCTCTGCAATTTAAAAGCTCTCATGTTTTACACACCGACAACTCAAAATTAGTAAGTCACTCTGCAGTCTATGCATGCTCAGAATTAAATAACCTTAAAAGCTCTGTAACTAAGAAAAAATAAACAAACTGAATTGATAACACACGGGCAAAAATCATAAAGGGCTCAGTAAGGCTCCTAAGTACCTTTGGAATTTTCTAACAGTAGAAAAAAGCCCCTCCGCCCTTTATGTTAATTCCAACACACTAATGTTACTCTTACAATTTATTTTGCCTTCAGAATTTAAATATATTTCATAAAGTATTTATGCAGGTTATCAACATAAGTTTGTGGTATGGAATTTCTTTCCATCCCTTTATTCTCCCACAACAGCATTCTTACCTATTACCATATTTATGTGAAATAAAAAACATTTTTAGTTTTTTCTCCATGCTTTCTTAGCAGACTTCCTAATCTGTCATATACTGCATTGCCAGTATAACAACCTTCCTCCCTGCAGAAGTTCACAAGCAACAAAAATATTTGCATTTTTTCTTCTTCTTCTTTTATGACACAACTGGAAGAAACTTCACTTTCTGTGTCAGGCTTTTTTGTTTCTGCTTGCAAATTTGTTGATTAGTAAGAATTGTAATTGCAAACTGATGCAAACACCTTGCAGTCAAGAACTGTCCAGTTTCTGGAGACTAGACTTGAAGAATTGGAGAAGCAGGATGGAGGACTAATTTCTGAAAGAAACTGAAGTTTCTGTTAAACATAACAGTATCACTGAAACCAGTAATTTACCCATCTACAAAAAGTAAGCATTTTAATTCAGCTTTAAGATAACCTTCCATGTATTCTACCATAATACGGAACATAAATAACTCTTAAAACACCCTAACATTTCTTTATTTGGTAAGGTATTCTATAATCAAACTGTGTTTTGACCAGCTTAACAAGAATACTCTTAGCATAAAAGATGCAGCTGGGCTGAATAATGGGCTACAGTGCCTGTACATTTTCTTTAAGTTAAAATAACACAGAAAATCTTAGGAACACAGTGTACAAACCCAATCAGCATACAGAATCATACTGACAACAACACTGGCAGCACATACTCTTTTATATTTACTTGAATGTCTGTAACACCTCTGTGGGAGTTTTGGGGATTCTCAAGTGAAGAACAACCAAATAAATTAATAATCAAACTTCCTGAATTTTGCATTTCCAGTGCCCTGAACTCACACAATTTTGCTGCATATGACACATAGTTTAGTTTTTAAACATGCTACCAACAATATCTTTAGGAAAGTTTATTTCTCTCTCCAGATAATGTTTGGAGAAACACTGAAAGTCTTTTTTAATCTTGTAAAAGGAAAAGAAAGCATATGCAAGCAGAGGAACTAGAATTCTGTTGATGAATCACCAGAGAGTTCCTCTTATCTGAACATAATAATCAAAAGGGTTGACTTTTAAGTACTATGACAGCAAGTAACTTCAGTCCTACCTGTATATGTTCTTCTTTCATATGAGNTGTGTTAAATAGCCAATGTGAATGGTAAATTGAAGCGAAGCCAAAGAAGACATTTCATGCAGTCACCATTTCCTGGGAGGAGAATGTCCCACTCGAGACCTTCTCCTCCAGCCGTCTAGCATAATTCAGTATGTAGCCAGCCCTGAATTCCTCCTTATCAGCTGGATTAGTTTATACACTCAGTAGCATTTTAAAAAATAGTCGGGCAGAACCAGGTTGGAATATAGCCACACATGCAGTAATGTGTGCAGTGCAATTACAAGTAATGACCCCTTTAACCTCAATCAGATGCAGCCGGGACAGCACATCTAATGTACCTTCCATATATGCTATCTAGAGTTTAATGCATTACTGCATTTCCTTATTTCTGTACGTTTGTAATTCCTGAAAAATTTCTGGTCAATCACATTTTATATTCTCTGTTTTGACATCTGCCCACGCAGATACAACTGGATTATTTGAATATTAAGCACATTGCATGTGGAAAGGTTTTAGAGAATTACATTGGTGATCACTTCCCTCTATGATCAATGTAAGTTATGATTTGATGAAAATTCTTGTATGCATAATTATCTAACATCCAACACAGCCTAAAGGCTTTCAAAAATTCAAATATTTTTCCTAGCATACAGATAATTATAAAAAAAATTCAGGGTCTAGATATTAGTTATATTCTGACACCTTATCAAGATGTAGTGTATGCATGTAATGGACAACTGCCCTTAGCATCAGTATTTTGACAGATGCATCCAACAGGTGTCCCATTCTCTATATACATTTCTTCATCTTGCAAGAAGCATAAAAAACATTCTGTCTAGAGTGAAACAGTTTATATATACAGACTAACTGCAAAACTATTCCTAGCCATCCACACTAGAATAAAATACTGTTCTATATCCATACTATTTGTCTCTTGAAAATAGTCCAGGCACTGTGGACTAAAATATCAGTGAATCTGCTTGAGGAATTAATTTTGCTACCATTACTCACACTAGATATTGAGGTGCTGCATTTTCTTCTAATGATTTTCTTAAATAAATCTGTTTACCTGTTCAGCATTTACGGTCTGTAGGGTGATATCTAAGAAGGGCACATTACTGTGAATCGCCTCAATTACAGTATTCTAATGCGCAGATTTAGTAACATGTCTGAGAATTTGACTCATTGTCTTCAATCAAATTCGGATTGTTCATGTTGTAAGAACTCATATGTTTATAGAGCAGGTGAATTAGGCCCATAGCCATTAGTCTAAAAGTAACAGGCACATCATTTTTTATGCTAAAGAGTGCATTTTAGAAAGCTATTATACACTTCTAGACTGGAAACATCTCATTAGAATGTGATGTTTGAGGCTGTCTTAGAATTTTAGTTTGTAAGAGCTCAGACATGAAAGCAATCAAGCCTGTGCTGCTACATAATAGGTTTTCACTGTGAATATTAAAAGACTCTGAACTGTGACACAAATCAGTAAAGTGTATTTTAAACCTGAACTCTGATGAAATTTCTCAGTAAAGCAAACTTTCTGCAGGGCTGAAGGATATGATCGAAGCTGTAAAGCCAGTGCAGCCTGGACTGCCTGTCTCCCAGCAGGGATGGTGGAAGGGTATGGGAGTGCTTTTGCTTCACAGTGAATCAAGGAACTCTTTCTGGCACCCTGAAATACCACTAGCATCCTACACTTCCTGAAAGCAGCAAATGCAGTGCTTTCTCATCTTAAAAGGCAAAGGTTCATATTGTGTATTGCAGGAACTGGAGAAAAAAAAAATCTTTTGAATTGACAGAGTTGCCTAAAAGCACAGTTTTCTCCCTTTACACAGCAGGTCTTACAATTTAATTGTATCATCACTGAGATGAATGGGTCAGTTCACAGCTCTCAGCTACAGACTTCAGCAAACACCATGGCATTGAGACTAATACTCAGGCAAACCTTTTTTTTGCAGTCATGAGAGGAAAATGTAAACACAGGATGCCAGAAGCTGAGACCCTCAGAATGCATCTGCTGTGCTTACTACTTAGTCCTTAGCCTAAAATAAACCTCATAAAGTTAAGAAAAGGATTGTAGCAGATGTATTAAAAAAAAAGTCAAAAAATCACCTCCTCTCCCCCCAAAAAACCCACGGAGGCTGAAATTTCCATGAGCTCAGTAAGTACTGGCAAAATCAATACTTAACCCACATGATAGCCAGGGCACTAGTGGCAATGGCCAGGCTCTCTGTTTTGACGGACCTGCAGACATCTAAAAGTAATTTTTTTTTTCTCAGTTTTTGATCCTTTACTATATAAATAGCAAGTCTAAAATTCTCTGGATGTTTTCTTGTCCTCCTGTAACTAGGTGTGCTCTCAAAGCATGGGAGCTTTTGTCACCTCCTTTTATGCAACACTGCTCTCAGATATAGCATACCTGTTAAAGATTTCCTATTGCTTTTATTTTTCCACAGTGTTGTGCTATGCACTCAGAAAAAAAAAAAATCAGTAGCACATGAGACAAAAATTAAGTCCTGAACTTAGCACATGCAACTGATAGGTCACATATGTTGAACTGGAACTCCTAAGAACTGCACTTGGAAAAGTCATTAATCATTAAGGATGTCTTACACACAACAGATAAAGTAAATGCTTGTCACAATCTGGAGGAAACCCGGCTCACCTCCCTGAGCATGAGTATCATCTTTCCAACAACAGCAAAAATCTTCTACTCCCACAAGTGACCTCCCATGTTATCGGAACAGCCTAGGCTTTACAGTCACTAGTGGGATTAAGTTCCCTAAATCGTACCTAATGTGGAAGCCAGTGACACCTTCAGAATCATTTTTTTTGGTCTTGTTTCCCAGATTTTTCTTATTCCTTCTTTCTCAGAATTAGATTCCACAAAACAGCACACATTATGCTAAATAGGTGTGGACAGTCCTTTACAGTTGTTTTTTTTAAAGACTAAAAATGACAATTAAAACTCCAAATAAGGTGAATTGAAACGCATTATTTCTCAGGAGACCAAAACTGAACAGCAAAAGCATGAATGGAATAAACATACTGGAATCAAAACAGGATTTCTTAAAGTATTTATAAACCTGTGAAAGGCATATATTCTAAAAGATCATGATCAGAGCTACTTTATTCTATTTTGGAAAATATTCTTATAAGCATGTAAAACTGGCTGACTCAAAGCTGGTACTTTCACCTCATATAATGCCAAATCATCACTACAGGGAGACTACTTTGAAAAAAGGGTAACACAAGGTCTCTCACAGGAAAGTTCTGAATTTTAAATAGAGTCTTTTCTTGCTATGGGAAGCTACAGAGAAACAGAAAAAATAGATAACTGTAGCATCCCATAAATTATAGAATGTATTGAACAGTGTGGCAAGGCAAAAATACTGACATGTCATAATTTTCATACTACATGCTGCATGGAGCAAGTGTGCTCTGCAAGGTAAACAAAAAACTTTGTTTTTTTTTCATTTTCTACTGCAGTCATCATTAAGTGAATTTATCTGCAGCCTCTTCTAAGTGCACTTGCAGAAGAACATCACACAAATGCTAGGAAAGCTTGCCTCCAAAATGCTTAGCTTTAATAAAACTGTAATAATGGTTTTATTTCGCAGCTGAGCTAAGGAAAGCTGGAATGCAGGAATATAAATCTAAATTAAATTTTTAAATACTTGTATTTAGGATTTCTTTGGAAATCCATAATGAAACCTTAATTCTGAATTCCCAGTATGGAGGCTTAATGCTTTTATTAGTCATATTTTTATTTTCTCATCTGCCATAAATTTGTTTTTACCTATATAAATAGATCCTAATAATGTAAATGGGTTTCCATTTAAACTTGTTAATTCTTTTTTAGAAAATAAATTCTGTAATATATTCAGGGATCAGCAATAGCTTTCATGGTAATATAAAAAGCAAAAGTTTAATATTTGCCTTAAATATTATTATTATAAGAGATACCTTTCCTGTATGCTTAAAATAGCACACATGACAGTATTACACACAATAATCTAAAAATACGTATACACTGCTGACATGTAAAATCCTGGATATATATATAATTTGGTTTGTGTATATAACGTGCATTTATTATTTGTATGCTTCTTAATTTTCCAGATTACAATGTATTGGATGATGAAACCTTTTTTAAATGTACAAATTCTATCAGATATATTTATAAGAGAAGTACTGCAGAAGTAGGTGTATATTAACTGGAAAACAGTAATGCTGAAAACTATACTGTAGCTCAGCTGAAAAACAGGCCAAATCCATATACACAAATATCTCAGTTTTATTACTCTTTCTTTATACTCCACATGCTTAGCCATAAGGAAAGGAAGCTTTTACTGGGTATCATGTTTTTAACGAGGAAAGTCAGTTTGTCTAGTGTATCTTTAACGCCATTCATCTTTTCATTATATAAGTGTGGCAGGGGCTCTAGCTGAGGCAAGTCTAGCCCAAAATTTACTTTCCACCCTTTTTACAAGAGGAAGTGTTTGGATTTTACTAGCCAAGTCTGAGATACCTGTTTTGGGGGCTTGGGGGGAGGGTGGGGGGAGAGTAGAGTGNAATACAAAGCAAAACCATTTTAATACTGTTCTTGCCACAGGACCCACAACACCATCATTCTTTTCTCTTTTGAGTGTAAACAGTTTTAACAATGAGAGTGTAATATGCACCATCCATACTGAGTGTACGAAACTGCGTGACACAGCAAAAGGGACAAAGTCAGCAAAAGAAAAATCACAAAAAGGTTGTCTTTTCAGAATGAACTTTGACGTAATCCCTGGACATTCAGGGGACATCAGAAGAAAGATCTCTGAGAGTTCTGTAAGGTCTCAACCCCCAGTTTGTTCCTATCATTCTTTTCCCTTTTTTTTTTTTTTCCCTTTCCCTAGTGTCTCAGCCATAAATAAATGTTAGCCGTAGGAGCAAGGGAACAGCATGTTTGTATAAGGTAAGTAACAAGGGAGAGTGATGCTCCTCAAACTAAGGGACAGCTAAGAAATATACTGACGGCAAACAGGTAGTCCTTAGACAAAACAAGTATGTATATCAATTAGGCTCAGGACAAGGAGGTTAATGGAGTATGGGGACAGCTTTGTTTTATGGGTCCTGCTGAAGATAAATGATTGTAGAGAGGAGCATAAGGTATTCTCTACTACTCAGAAGGTAAACTTAAAAGAAAAAGCAACAAAGTGTCAATGCTACATGGAACAATTACTGGTGAAGACCCCTGGATGAAAGTGAGCAGTCTGTTTGGATATGTAGGACATTTGATAGGTAAAACCACTCTTGCCATTTGGGTCACGACCTCCTTAACAGTCAAACAGCAGTGCTGAAAATTAATGACCTGCATCTGACTGCCCAGTGAAAATTTGCTCCTCACAACAATGTTTACATTTGAGAATGGATTTAGCAGGTAGCAGTTACTGTAGACTACCTGAGAACAACTAGTTTTAACTAGAAAGCGTTAAGGCAGAAGAAATGGAAAGTACATTCTGCGTACTCCATAATTTGCAGAAAATGGAAGGATCTGGACAGAGATGCAAGCATGAAGCTCATGCAATCTCTCAGTGCAGCACAGCTCCTCGGTGCAGAATACAGAAAACTGTGTATGATGTTCAACGCCTCGTACACTTGGCGCACACCAGGTAATCTGTGACAAACACTTTGGAGGCCTTTACAGCATATCGGCGATAAAGTCCACTGGATGTTTTACATCAAAATGAAAGCATGAGGAAAATGAGAAAAATATTAAACACAAAAATACTAACCACATCTTTTTGGCATTATGCTGACAGCAAAATATTTAACCTGCTTAAGGTTCAAGGGTACCACATAATTATTAACTTAGAGGTAAGCATTTTTTATGTAATCACAATGTTAATTCATTCAGGTAAAGTATGATTTAAAGTTATGATATAGGCAAATAATCATTATAGTAGACTTATTTTCCCTGCGTACTTAGACTACTAACCTACCTTTGCTTCAGTTTATTCGTCTAACATGGATTTTCCAGCTAATGAACAGAAGCATAAATGTCCTCAGACAAAAAGTTGATAATTGAATCAGCTGATGCAGAAAAATTAGAAAAAGGAAACAATAGAGGTAGGAAAAAACTTGATAAGAATCTCATTGTTTGACTATTTTCTCTGACTCAAACTAAAACTTCATCCCATTGAATTCAATTAGGGAAACACAAAACTTTAGCCTCTAGCTTCAAAAATCAGTAGGAACGTCTCAGTCCTTTTCCTTGATTCTTTTCCCTTCCTTTTTTCCTTATTTGTACCGTCATATCTGCAACATAGTGAGAGTGTAATCACTGCCTCTGGGATAATTTCTGAAACAGTTTTTTGTATACAAACACAGTAGTGTGCGGTTAAGCTGTATTAGTCAAAAATGGGCAACAGTGAAAGATGATAGGTGAAAAGAAACAGGAAGTAAAAGAAGTAAGGAAAAGAAAGAAGGTACAATGTAGGATCTAGCTGGTTCCTCACTGTTTCGGTTCCCCACTGTTACGCTGCCTATTTTATTTCACTTCCTTCTCCATTTATCATTTGAGGATTAAACAATGTCCTAAAAATACGGTGTAACCCCATAGCTAAGTAGTAACCTCCTAACAAAACCTTACGGTAACCTCCAAGCTTACTTCAGAGAAAAAATTGAATTTGAAAGAATAACCAGCAAGGAAAACAGTTACCACACGCAACAAGAAGCCTGTCCAAAATGGCATGATAGCATGCAGTAACACTAATCCAAATCCCCTCCCACTGAAATTAAATGCTAAAACTATTTCCTTTATGAATGTAGGTACACCTAAACTTTTACCTATATATTTACCCTCCCTTTTTTTTTCAGATTTTCTCAACTTTTTTTTTTTTTCTTGCATGCTATGGGACCCTTTCTTGGCAGATCTTTGGGACTGTTGTGGTTTTGTTGCCTAATTTAGGGAAAAAATAAAAGCACATCCTGTTTTCTGAATTTCTGAAGTGGGAGGGAATTCTTCCACTTGCTATGTTTGGTAAGATCTGGAAAGAAGAATACTCCTAGTTCTTGTCTTCCATTTTGTGAAAGACCAATTACAGGAAAGCCATTGATGGAATATATTGACTCAAGAAATGAACAATGACAGAGGAAAGAAGCAGTAGCCTGTTGAATAGAAACAGGGGACACAGAAGAAAGGATCAAGGCCTTTGAAGGATCAAGATCAAGAAGCTTGTGCAGTCCAAAGGGTCCATGGAAAGTGCAGTTCCATTTATGGACAGCGAAGGATTTATGTGATGATCATCATAAAAAATTCATTCTGGAATCAATCTCAATGTTATTGCCTCATGTACTTCACAAAGGTGACAATAAAAGCCCAATTGGCAAAGCTTGGTAGGAGTGTAGCCACCTTCAGACACAAGGGGACTCTTGAACAATCACTAGAATGTGCTGTACTACTTATTCACAACTGCCCTGAGAGTATAAAACTATTTATCAGTCTTCTTAAAGAAAACTATTACTTTCTTAAACTACAGAAGAACCGGAGAACTCTCACTTCTATTAAACAAAACAAGCACAATGATCTTCATAACGTGTATGTGAATATATATTTTTTTCAAGAAAAGAAGTGCCATTTCCAAGCAAAGGATGGTGTAAAATAAAACCCAAAAACCTAATAAATTTAGCAAATGAGGGCTTCTAGCTTCTCAAAGATAGAGCTCCTGAGATTTACCTCTATATATTAGGGGTGTAGAGTAACAGTTCATGTATTAGATGGTTTATGGTTTGTAGATCTATGGGGACCCATTTCAACTGAATTCTTCAACAGCTGATATGACAGAGATGTCCATTACCCAAATGGACAGCACTCTCTATTGATCAGTGCTCCACTTAGCATCCCATTTGTCATTCTTTTGTCTCTGCCCTCATCTGCACTAGATAAAAAGAAGTAAATTAATCAGGCTCTAAAATAGTTAATCCACCAATACGGCACAACAAGCAATCAAAACACCTAAGGCACAGAACCCTTAGCATATCTTCCTCAGAAACACACATAAGTTTCTCTGTATCTTTCTTTACAACAGGCAGGGACAACTGAGAAACAACCTTAGTATCAAAAAGGAGCTAAAGTAATGCTACAATCATTGCAAAGTCTACTTATGTCAAGTGTCATGTTCCCTTCACAGCTTCCTTATGGAATGTTTTTGTTTCTCCCAATATACAGTAGAAAAAAAAGCTAAAACACCAACAAAATAACAGAGTGACTACCTAATCAACCAGTGAACCACCTGGGGAGATGCAACTGCAATTAATTGGATTTATGCAGTTAGTCTGCAGTCATCCAGTATTCCCATACACATAGTATTTTTTTTCCCATAGTTTTCATACGAAAGATTAAATTAGCCATGAGAAAAGCAATACTGAAACATTTAACGTTCCCCTCATAGTACACATAAGCACCCACATCACGGAGCCAGAAGCTTTTTTATTCCTTCACCGAACGCAATAACAGAAATAATTAAACATCTTCCAGACCTGAACTGCATAGTCATTAGCCAACAGTCAATGATTTGAGCCGCCACTAGAGCTCGAACTGCACTTTGCCCAGGCTTTTCAACCCATTTCCATTTGGAAAGCCTTCCATATCCAGATTTCCCCTGAGAAATGTTTTATGATGCTATAAAGACTGTCAACCAGAGACGAGAGCTCCTCGGCACCTGAGCCACAGACAGGACTATCAAATAACACTTAATTGCTGGATGACACTGGGTGGCTGGGCTTGAATTCTGATCTCCAAATATTATCCATGCAACTGTCTGCAGAGATAAGACTGTTATGATAGCAGCAGATAAAACCAATTAAAATGAGGAGCAGTGAGCATATCAAGCATATCAAGACCCTGACTTTCACCGTAAATACAGTTTAACACACATAAGTGGCAAGATGTAATGTGCTCTCTGCTACATCAAGACCACAGCCTAGTGCCTAACTCTTCTTCTGCACTGGAAGGAGGGATAGGCATAGCTGAGAGAATACCACAGTTTGAGTCAAGGAAAACACTGCATACCGAGGACTAAGCGTGGCAGATCTTAATGACTTTTATAAACACTGCTGGACTGCAATTGCTGATAGCAATAGAAGAGAGAGGTTCACTGTAAATTTAGCAAGATGTTTACAGCTTCAGCCACCATCGTCAATATTCCAAGAGAACTACAGGGCACATATTTTTCTTTTACCTCTGATCTGAACAAATGCTTTCCAGTTCATGCAGTTCCACTATCATCTCTGTCCGATACTGTTCATTCCCTAATCTACTTCATGATTTACCTTTCAGTGTTGCTGCCACAACCTTCCAGTAAGGCTGTAGCTTGAAATTTTTACACACTCAAGAACTAAGTAATACAGTGAAGTTGCACAGAAAAAGGGACAGTGATTAAGAATTTCTTAGTAAGCAGGAAAAGGTAGGAACACAGGAAGAGAGCAAAATGAAAGGGTTGGTATCAAATCTAACTAATGGATCCCACAGGGCAAAACCGTAATTGACCGCTGGGAACTAGCGTTAAAAAGAGAGTCTGCTTAAATTAATTGAGAACATTAAGAAATAAAATTTCAACTTTTACCAAATAAAGGCTAAAACAGAACCACGCAACATAGTGCTGCATAAAACACCTTCCTTCCCCTTCTCTCAAAATTCAGTTAGATCTTTGTAATTGAGAAGTCATTAGAAAAGGTGTTCATCTCATCAGAGTTCAACGGTGAAAAAAACCACTTAAAAATACATACATACATTATTTTGAGTACTACCAATCTCTATTGATAACTAATAGTACTAGAATTAAAAGCAGAATGGAGTCCTGTCTCCCATTTTCTTTTTTTCCTGATTCTTTCCCTTTTTTAATACTGCATTGTGGTGATGTTACTTAACCATTTAATAATGTTATTTAAGCCTTGCATAGTGAATACTCCAAGTGTGAAGGGACACAATTTTTTACATACAATTTCAGATGAAGCTTGCTCATATTAGAAGGCAAGAATTCACTTTTTATCCTCCTTCATAAAAAAAAATAAATAATATGGCCAGCAGAAAGACTTAGTGGCCTATTCTGACTACTTTATGATTTAAGTTTTGCTTATTTAACTACAAAAAATATGCTCACTACCAGAAATATGCAGTAGAACCCTGTGAGCAACGCACTATTTCAGATACATATACTTCATCTCTTCAGCATTCAGACCATTGTTCTGCATCTTACTGAGATCAATGGCTTGCTCTCCTTCACCTCTTCAGAGAGAATTAAGTACTCCCTTCAAAGCAAAACACGTTTCAGGAATCAAGATAGTTTGGCTGCTAATGCTTCCATATTATTCTCCTAAGGGGGTGGGGCAGAACTCAGTTGTCTGTATATCCAGAGATTTACTCTTCTGTAACATAATGGTATGGCTTGCACATTTTCTGCTATTACAATTAACAATGCACATACAGAAACAATAGCCACTGTCACAACATTCACAGCTTCAAAGCTCACTCCAACTTGCAGGACATAATACACAGAGAGGACACTAATGAAAAGGCTGAATTTAAAATCCCATTTATCCTGAAAAGGTCATGCCACATTGAGATGTCCTTGGGAGATTGCTGGGAGA
Source organism: Nycticryphes semicollaris (assembly GCA_013400055.1). Classification (NCBI taxonomy): domain Eukaryota; kingdom Metazoa; phylum Chordata; class Aves; order Charadriiformes; family Rostratulidae; genus Nycticryphes; species Nycticryphes semicollaris. The sequence continues at coordinate 305,543 of VXBJ01001579.1, forward strand.
CACTGGGATCTTTGAATGTCGTCGTGATAATTTTCTCAGCAAGATAACTATGCTTTACATGTCTGGACTGTTTAAGGGCACAACACATGCTAATTTAATTTATGTTTTTAGGGGATCTGAAGCTTTTACAGAAAAAAATGCAAGGGGCTATAGTTTGCACTGCATGCACAAGGGATTATGCCCATCTTTCAAGCGCTAATGGCAGAGCTGCAAGAGGCAGCAATGAGCATCAGTTCAGTTTGCTAAGAATGTTCTTAATTCACAATCATTGTCTTGCAAAGAAACTATTCCCATAGACAAAAGCAATTTACGAAAAATCCTCCTGGGCTTTATAAAGATTTTGAAAAGATTTGGACCATTTATACTCTAAATAATTAGACAAACTCATACCGAGTACAGATTTTTTACTACAGGCAATGGCTATTCTACTGCTGTTTTGCTATCTGAACAGCTTCATGCCATGAGTGTTCAAAATAACCTTAAAAAAAAATTTAGTCTGTAGCTTTAGTTGCTCAGTACACTTACAGCAGGTACCAGCCACAGGTCTTGCAGGACATTTCACACTAAAAGACTCATTAGCTATCTTACAGCCATGACTATTTGTTTCAGGCTATTGTAGGAATGCTAGGAAATTCTGTGTACTGAGACAGATGGCCTGATAGACTGAGAAGAAATAACAGAAATGAGGGAATTTCAAAGACCAAAAATATTCTAGCCACTTGTTACACTACAAAATATTGCCTATGCTGAAATACAATTCCTGCGCATTTGGATATAAGCAGAACTACAATCACACACTGTCAATGAACTATTTTCAATTGCAATGCCAAAATTCACAGATGGTGTTAGCATATGAAGATGATAAAACCTCTAAAGCCACACCTTCAAACCAAAGACTTATTTGAGAGATTCAGGATCTTCTTGAATTTCCATTAGTTTACTGTTACTACCTTCCTAAGTTTGAAGAAAACCATGTCGTATGTCCTAATTTAAGGCTAAGTCTGAGGCCTGTTCTCTTTTAGCTGTTCATTACATACATTTCAGTACGGTATTGGACATGTGAAGACTGGTGTAAATGATGTCCAGTAACGAAGACTACAAGTTCATGTGACTTTACCATGATCAACATTAAATTTTCCACTTTTGTTAACAATTCCCCTTATCCTCCACTATTTTGTCAGGGTCTTCACAGGTTGTGGCCTCAAGTAGATACTAGTCAGAGGCCCTTGACTACAACTCATTATTGAAACATGAAGAAAGAAATAAAGTAAAAGAATGTATTTTATATCTTATTTCTTCAATTTTCTTAACTATTTTTTTCTGAAAGAGCAGTATTGCTTTCGTATTTATTTTACGACTGGAAGAGACTGGTGGGAAGCAATGACAAAGGGCCTCAGGAAGCAAAAAATACATTGACAAGTTAATATGATGGTACTAATGAAGAGAACTGAATATAAAATATTCTTTTTCATTTAGTCCTTTAGGCACATCAAGAGCTTGCTGTTCAGAGGACCAGGAGTCTCCATGTCCAAAGGAGGGGAAAAAAAAGGAAGATACAGATTCCAGGACCTGGTCCAGTGAAGATGGGAATGCTAAACTTAAATGTATGTAAAAAGGTTACATCGTGTGGGCAGGGAGAAAAAGACATGCCTTCTCTACTGAAAGCAAACAGCCTCAATGTCTGCTCGACCAGGGAAACTAAATACAAGTCTGTGATCTCATAAACACCAAACAGCATGGCTCCAAAACATTTGACATATTAATGCATCAAAACTCAGAAAATCCATGCAGCACCTTAGAAAATACCTAAGATACCTATTGCTCAATTTCATGTCATTAATGTCATTTTTTTGATCCAATTCAAGTATTCAGTATCAAGCATCCAATTCAAATATCCTTGCTCTTTAAGTGAGGCAAAATAACATTCCGTACTGTCAACGTTCAGGACTGAAGAGCTGAATTCAGATTTTCTTCCCTGCTCCCCTTTCCTTTTTCTCCCTCACTCAGGTCCCAAAAACACATAGCCTTATATGTTTGTTTATATATGAAACTTCAGCAGAAATCATTTGGAAGGCAAAGTCAGTCAACCTCATGCATAAACACTGGAGAGACTGAGGCTTAAGACAATTTGAAGGGATACTGATAGGCAAATTTAATTCTTCATTTATGTACTTCACACCAAATTAAAAGAACAAAAAAACCCACTCCAACAACAAACCAAAAAAAACAAAACCCAAAACAACAACAAAAGCAAAAACCTTAAAGCAAGCTGACAGTTTCTTCTCAGGAGATGTCCAAGATGAAAATAGCTGGGACTCTGAAGAGCAAAATCAGCATGCATTGGCAAAGGTGTCTCTTCAACACAGGTGTCCTCTGTCTCTCACTTTCATGAGTACAAAACTAACTTGCACATATGAAAATAG
>VXBJ01001579.1:315310-354951 GCA_013400055.1 Nycticryphes semicollaris
AAACCAAGACAAGGAGCAGGAAATGTAAATTTTATTTCACCAGAATCAAGAACTGTACTTCTTTTTGTGTCTTCACTGAAGTAATACAGTTACTCTACAGTAATGGCATGACCTCCTGGGCAAAACCACAAGTCTTGCCACCAGTGTTAGCAGAGTTTTTCTAGGGAAAAGAAGGTCCCAAAGGGAGGCTCAGAGCTGGAAAAGGAAAGCTACATTAGTTGACACCAAAGCAGTTCTGTGATATTTAATAAATGCCTTTAGCTTCTTGCATTCACTGATACTTGCAATCAGTGCAATCCGAGCATATCTAGCCAAAATTTTCTTTGACACTGAAACAAATCTAATTTGTTCCTGAGAAGAGGGGGAACATATGGAGTAAGAACACAGTTAATGGGGTGCAGGAGGACTCAAAGATGGAGCAATCTCTAGGCATCTGATCTCAGTACAGTCCTGGTTGCTGGTAACTAAATGAAATATGACTAGAAATACAGGCCACTGACCTATACGAAATTAATCAGTGATTTCAATCTTATTCCTAATGGCAAGAAACTGAGTACATGGCACAGAAAAAAATCAATCAAAGCAGTAGTGTTAATTGGCGTATCTATAAGACAATTTTGCCAAGCAACACAAACAGAATGAACTTACAGGCTGAGCTTCCTTCACTGGCTCAGTAATTTGTACTTCCCATACCCTGTGCGGCACAGACAGCCTGGGATGACAGACTGCAACTGTGGATCACAGACCAGATAGAGTGAATGAGTGATGCAGGATGCTGCAGCAGTGTGCACTTGACAAGACAGGCAGCGAGCCACTGTACATACAAGCAAGGCATCATCTTCAGGGCTACTAATCCTGTGTTATACTTTTCTACCGCACATGCCTGTAAATATATATGAAAGAGAAGATGTAAATAAAATGAATGAGTCCTTCTTTCAGAGGCTCTTCTTGGGCAAAAGGACTTAACACTGGTAATGCCCAGGAATGGTGTAAGTACATTCTTCCCATAAAAGTATAACAGATTTTTTTTTTGCCTTTATGTGTCTTGAAACATGTGACTATGGAAAAATCAAACTTCTGTAACAGCTCAGAATTTATACACAAGTGCTTAGAAGTAACACAAAATTATTTCAAAAAGTTCCTCAAGCATAGTGAAAAAATACATAGGGTATCCTATAAGTTGACTTACCTTAGTAACTATAGGAAGTGAGTTGGTGGTCTTCATACATGCAGACAGGCACCAATGCATGGGAGTTATCATTACTTTTGAAATAGTCATAAGTGTTGCTAATAATCTTCTGCAAAGAAGACAAGGCATGACTAAACTGATCTCCCAACTTCCCTCATTCAAATAAGTGCTTTAAAAGCCAGACAGGAAAGTTGTACCATGAGCTAAACCTCTTGCTTCAGTATTTGTTATAAACGTAGTCTGCCGATAAAAAGGAGAATTCAAGAATGTGTCTTGCAGTTTCATTTAAACCCAGCATCCCACTTCAAAGGGACTTCTAGAAACATGCCAAATGTTAACTTCTAACAAAGTTGGCTGTACACACAATCTACATAGGCAAACATTAAATAAACCAGTTTTTCCTGTTCTGACAGAAGTCATGTTGGCAAGCTAAGCATAAAATTTTATATAATTAAGTTCCAAAATCCTAACTGAGAAGTGAGGTTTAGATGGCAGAGCAATAAAATGCATTTGAAAAGGTAGCTCAGCACACAAGGAAACCATGAAATTCTGCAGTCTGCCTGTGTATTTTAGCACTGACCAATGCCAACCACATAGTTCAGTGCTCTTTCATAGCAACTTTGAACATGACTTCAATATACAGATGACACTTGACTAAGATGGCTTTTTACTTTGTTTTGCTTCCCACACCAGCCTTCTACCTATTCTTGGTCCTCAAATGTTTTCAGATCTGTTTTGGTTTTTCCTTAGCATATGGTTAATATGGAATTTCTTGCACACAAATAGATATCTCAAAATTTAAAAAATTACTGTGGAGGGAAAATAGCTCTGCTACAGAACAATTCAATAGCGAAAGGTTTGAGAATCCCCTGGACAATCAAAACAGGGAAGTTCAAGGTTTTTTTTAAAAAAGACAAAATTAAGGAATCACTATTCATTTTAGTGAAGAACAACAAAACAGAGATGTTAACTGGGTTTTGTGCTTAAAATACAAACCAAAATCAAAGCATACATTATTTTACATTTCTCCTACTTTACTACATTTGTTACCACATTTCACTATGGTGGGATTCTGTTCCCGCGATCACTGTGCCACAAAGGCGCCTGAAGTCATTACTCACTCTGTTAATCACTAATATGGATGGGGAAGAAGGGCCAGAACCTTTTCACATTACAGGCTTATATTGCTCAGGGGGAAATAAATGAACCAAGTGTTGAAACCGGATGAAATACAAAATGCCCTCCTTATAAACTTAACTTAAAGGTAAAGCTGCCACTTATTTCTAAACCATAGCTACCTCTGAACGCTCTATTACCCATGGTCCATTATACCTCTGTAGCACTCCCTACTAAATATTTCCATTGTTTCCAAAGTTTGTATATATGAGAAAGTGCTAAGCATCAAATTTAAGCACTGTGGTTTAGCATTATTGTTCATGCAATCTGGGGAGTAACACTTGACCTTAAGAAATGAATTCCATTAGAAGTACAAAATGTATTTATTTTCTACATGCTGCAGCAATGCAAAGATCTTCTTCCTCTTTGGATTCCAAATAAACAAGCTAAAGAAAAACACTGCAATGGTAAAAACACTGCGGTAAAAATACCTGCATCTCCACTCCATACACTTGCAGCACAGTTCTTGCCTGCTTTGCAGCCCAGAACTTCTAGTTTAATCTCTTCTACTGAGCAATGTAAAAAAAAATTATGCAGTTCAATGCCCCTGTTTCAGTGACAAGATTTTCACAGCTGCCTAGAAGGCTAGAAACTGACATTTCTTCCACAATTAAGGAAACTAGTACATTGCGTCAATTTCATTCAGGGAGAACTGAATATAGTTCCTCATGTTCTTGCAAGACAAGACTTTTAGACCTGTGCCTACTATGTTTTAGAATAAACACATCAAACTGATCTATAAAACTACAGCTTAACCCACGCTGCTTACACACACAAACCTTAAGTTCCTGCCAGACAACACTGCCGTCGCTTTTCACTACAATTAACAGGAACCTTTATTGTTACTAGCAATGTTTTCCTCTTTTATTGTGTAGCCAAAAGTTGCTCCTTCAGTACAAATTAATAGCACACTTGGGATAGGAAGGTCTTCAGGAGACCATTACAGGATTTCAACACTATTTGTGTCATCACCCTGTGGCGCCTCGTTTACAAAAGGGTAGGGCACCAGGCTGTGCAGTGTGCTTGCAAGACTGTAATGCTAGAGATTTTGTTTGTATATCCAGATAGAGGAAACACTTGCCTTTACTGGCTTTAAAAAGGTCAGTGTTTGATTTAATAAATTCCCTGCCAAGAAAGCAGACTCCATTCTCAAAGGTTTAACACTAGCGCTCGCTGGGTGGTTGGGTGTCTCAGAGCATTGCTAGCAAGCTACAAAGACTTTCACATCTGCAGATTTTCCCAGTTTGAAACGAGCCCAGTTCAGCCATTTCTATACTTAACAGTCTTGCTAAATACATGAGAGATGAGTTTGACAAGCCTCTGTTTCAGCTCTGCATTACAAACTCGTCACAAAATCCTGTAAATTCAGAGGTTAAAAAAACATCTATGGGGAAATTCACATTTTAAATTGAAATTAATAAACCGGTCTTCCATGTCTTTGTAAAGCATACTGCAGTTTTGCTGTTTAAGTTAAACATGCCCAAACCTCTGCTTATATAAGCAGTCCTACTGACTTCAGAGTAACAACTCATACAAGTTTAGTCATAACACGTGCTTAGACATTTGCATGATTAGGCTAAAATGAGTAAATGTGAAGCAGACTGTCAAAATAATAATTTAAAACTCAAGTGCATAAACACTGCATGCAACTGAATATAAAGTCGAAAGGAAAACTGTATACTGCCAAGGAAAATTGATTTAATAAATACTATAGCAATGATAACAATGACAATAACTACACTAATATACTACTTCATAACTTCAGAATATCATAGTAACAACAAACAAATCATAGTGCCCAGAGACAGCACCTATGTATGGTAGGTATTTGTTCCTAAGTCCATTTAATGGAAGGGTCACAAAGTTTCATTTTTGCAATTTTTCTGGGTGTATAAATGAAAGGAAATCATGACACTTAATCATATATTCAAATTATGCACAGATGCTACCCTTTTGTCCCTACCATCACAAATATTTTTTTTTAAATTAATAATTAATGCATGCGTTGCATTCACAGTGTTGTATTCAGTTCAGATCCATCTAAAGACAACAACAAAACTCAAAACCAAGTAAGTGCACTGTTTCTATTTCCATGAATGTTTTTTTCATATCTTATTTCCTCAGTAATACTTTGTGTCCTAAGGATGATTCATCTAAAAAGGAAACAGTAAAAATCAAGATAGATTTTATCTATGAAAAATACTAACACTCTGCATGTACTCAAACTATCATTGCACTGATGCAATATTTTAACACTTCTCTCTGTGTCACATCTGAGACTTGGCTCCTGGTTGTCCTATCAGTCAGGCTATCACCAACAAGCAAGATTAGGAACATGACAGAATCTGTGCTCCCTCTGTTGGCTACCTTGCTCTTTAGTAGGAAAAACATCAGCCATTTCACATAAAAAGCAAAAAAATCTTACTGGGAGAGAACTCTATTTTAAATTTTTTGATAGGATGTGAAAAATTGTTTCCTATGCAATCGAGAATTGTTTTAGAAAGAGAGCAAATACACAAGCAATTAACTGTCTGCACTCTGAATGGAAATTGACCAGGCCTCAAATACTGCAAGCATAAATATCTGCTTTCAGAGTTTTCTGTCTGTAACAAATCAGTGACACGTTACTAAGATCATCAGGCTTAGGCATGTGAACAAGTATTTAGATGTCAAAGCACGGACATACTGAAGCACAAAAAACACTATCAAAAACAGTGCAGCTGTTTGCAAATGCCAAAATTTAGCCACAAAATCAGATTTGAAAAAATACCAGACTATATATGCATATTCACAGTATGTCGTACCAAGAAACCTAAATCAAAGTTCCAAATTTGGATAGTAATAAATCTCCTTCTACAAAGCTTTAAAAGAATTCCTATTTCATAGGTATGAATGCCAACAGCTACTTGGCTTAGTAACACGAATCAAGCAATTACGTTGTCTTAGTAATTACAAAGTCTCAAAGTGATGATACTGGTCATAATATTGCCTCCACTTTCTAGACAGGTAATTAACTTGTTTGATGTCAACAGTTCAGACCTCCTTACTCAGAAACACCATCAAAATCTGTACTGCAAGCACACCAGAAATGCTGTTGCATCTCCTGCCAAGCACCTCCACCCGCAACTTCTGAACCCAGCAGAGCTCTGACGCAGGGAAAAAGTGTAAAACAGGGAGACTGCAATGTAAACAGGGCTCTCCTGCAAGGCCCCGGGTTGTTAAACAAAAACTTATTAGGTAACGACAAGGCTTAGCGAGGCACTGACTTATTAGTCAACACATGGGTGCACGGCTGGCTGGAATTCCCAAATCAGATTGTCTGCCAGCCAGTCAATTCCATTACCCTGCTCCAATAAAACCTGCAAAGCCTTCAGACAGCTATCCTCCTTTGTTGTCTGGCAGGACGTCCAGCAAGCGGATCTGTGTGGCCCCTGAGGCACAGGTCTACTCTATGTTTTCTGTTTTTATTGTGACTTATTTCTTTGCCTCTCCCATACACAATATACTGAACTTCAGCCTGCAGAGTTGCAGCAGTTTACCAGCTGACATCATTGCCACAAAAACAAAGGTGCTCCTTGGAGCATTAGTATGACATTGTATTTAAAGTGAGTATCAACAGCTTAAAGGCTTTCTACCTCATTTTATCAGGCTCAGTCATCTTAACCTAAGTTAATATACTGCTAAGTACTGTATAAATTGTAAGAAAGAAAAGCTATATTTTTTGCCTGCTGTGGAACTGGTGTATATGCTGAGGACCGGATATGAAATACGAACATGTACAGATATGAGGTATTTTTCTCTTGATGGCTAAGAAGTGAAGATACTCTGGTCTTTATATTGCAGGCAAAATGCTACTAGATCCCAGCTGAAACTAGCGGTTAGAAAAGCTCATCCTCATTCTGTCACCTACAGAGATGAAGATCATGCAAGCCCTTAACACTAATTAAGTTAACACTTTCCTTTTTTTTTAAGAAAGGGAAAAAAAAAAAGCACCATATTCTATTATATCCTGACTATTCCTATATGAATATTCTTCTGCTTCCAGCAGGACTCAGAAAACAATAGCTGCATCATTTCTGCTCTGTGGGCCACATGGCTTGGATTGCTAGGGTGAAATCCTCATACTCACTCATACACTTTACATACAAAAAGGGATGAGAGTTGTCTAAAGCAGACCTTGCAGTACCCGTAACTCTGGCAGAGGAGTTCACACACAGTGAATTCTTCAACTCCTTAGTGCAAAACCTACTAATAATCTGTGGCACTGCTGATCCATCTGTGACTAAATGCAGAGTGACTGTCTCTCAAGGATTTCATCAGCACACATATAGAGTTAAATAACATAAAGAGTAGGAAGAATATTTTCTCTCAAAGCAGGGGAAATAAATTATTGAAAAGAAGTTTTTCTAGAACAACTCTGCCTCGGTGAAGAGTGAGGCTCCTGTAGTAATCTCTGCAGTATAATGAGTGGAATTACTGAGAGAGAATGTCAGTTGCATTATAACTCAAACGTAAACAGCAAAGATAGTTGCTGATACATCTGGAAAGCCCATTATCCTTTAGAAAAGAAACTTATTTAGATTTGCAACTTCAAAATAGAAAAATACAGAACGCTTTAAACTGAAATGCACATATATATAGCTTACCTCAACATGTATTTTCAAATTGACAAAATAAGTAGATTAGCTTTTGACATAACATATTCAGATTGGTTTCAGCCAATTATTGTGAAGTACTTTGAGATACAAAAAAATTTGAAAGATGCTGTATAAAATTTACTCTAAATTCCTTAGATACCACTGTGGTGCAAGTTCCTTGCACTTAACTTTTTAAAAAAAAAAGATTTTTCTTACATTATGAACCAAATCACAGTAGATTCATAATACAGCAGTGACAAAAGAAATATTTGCATAATAGGCAAAAGGAGAGGAGAGAGAGTCAGCCCACATGCTGTATAAGTACCTATAATACAGGCTTGCTTTAATACAGGAGTACGGAGAAGTCTTACTGCCGAACGGCATTCCACTAAGTTTGAGAGCACCTGTGAAGATCTGTACTACATAAGGATCTATGTAATCTACAAGAGGCAAACATAATTTTGTATAGGCTAGAATCATCAACAGTTAGCCAAAATATAATGTATAAATAAATATAACCACACAAATGCAAGTAGTGGTAAAAGGGCACCTCAGTTTTAATGACATTTAAAAAAACACAAACACAGCAATAAATCACCCATCAGGCTATAAAAAATTACTTTGTCCTCTGACAGCTGTGCAGTGATTACATATCTGACACATTTTTTCCTAACCATACTTAAAAAAAACCCAAACCCCAGAGAAACAAACAAGCAACAACAATCTTTCAGAGTAAATGAACAAAATTCTGAAGTTTTGTCTAAACAAGGGGGTTTTGAAATAATAAACATTGTTCCTTTCCTGCCTTTGAGACCATGCTGGATTATTTCAGTAGCTATTTACTAGAGACAGGTTGACTTGTGATATAGGTTCACAAGCCCTTTGAACTGGCATAGGTCCGCACTGCTGCAATCAGATGTTTCTGCTGACACAAAGGGGTAATGAGAAGGGAAAAGATGGTGGAAGAGAAGAAGAGAAGATAGCCTTTTGCAGTAACACCACCACTTTATAGTGAACATTTTACTATGGAACTACTTCACCACATACTCTGCTGGACTACATCAAATTCTTGATAAGATACTGTATTAACTATTTAATAGTTAATAGCAAGTGACAATTTTCCAGGGTCGCCTTTTCACAGGTGTCCTAAAAGTGCAGACACTGGATACTGCTCTGAGGTGTCAACAGCATTTTTAACCTCTTGGGGAATTCTTTAGATCACTTCAAATGGTATTGCTACCAATTTCTAGATTTGTTTATTACTCTACTTAGGGAACAGGAGTTACAGTTTGTCAGTGACCAAGGTAGCATTTCATGCCTTTTAAGCACCATCAGGGTTTCCACATGGTTTTCTGAATACTATGGTTTCTCAACAAGCAGCAATAAGGAGACTAATAAGGGCTTGTGATAATATAAGTAGTCCAAAATCAGTTATGAATAGAAAGCAAGCATCAGCTGTCAACAGCCCTGAAGATGCGTGCAGTGCAGAACTTGTTCTGGTGACAGGAGTATCTAATAGTAGTTGTTACTGTATTACTAACTCCATTTGGTCAGTGACAAAATCAGCCTTTCCCCAGGTCAACTTACATATTCCTCCTTAAAATGATACAACTTGGGGTAAGAAATCTGTACCTACAAAAGTGGTGCTTCAGGGCTGACCTGGTTTCAGACAGGTTTCATGTTTCAGACATCTATGTCTTTCAGTTAATTCTGGAGTACCTGCGAGGCATGCTTTTCTAGCATTTTCAGCATTTCAGCCAAGAGTGCAGCACTCTTAGTTATACAGGAGTTTCCAGAAGATATTTTCAGAGATAAAAAAAAAAAAAAAAATAGACAGGCAAATTTCTAAATAACACCTGTGAGTAACAAACTAACAAACTACCAAGTCCCTGCAATTCTTCTATCTCTTTCCTCCTTTTTTACAAGTTCCTAAAGGCTGCTTCTTATGTATCAAGTTATGATATGATAGGGACAGCGAGTAATGTGAGCCAGCCATTTGTTTAACAGGGCTAACCCCAAGCCACTAGTGATTGCACAAGCTGTTAAGCTCTGTCATTATACCAGAGCTTCCCAGAGGCCAAGTGCAGAAGGGTCATCTCTTTGAGAAACTGTATACTCTTTACTTTGTGTTTTACTCTCTAGGGTTAGCTGTAATGTGACCTTCGGCGTGACTTGAGGCTTGAAGTTGGAAAACTACAGATGCTGCAGCAGATCTGAAGGCAGCAGTGGTGTGAGAGTAGTTCCAAGGCAAAGCCATGAAGAAAGTCCATGATGGGACTAATGATGCTGCATGGTAGACATGTGCCCCCACCTGCGGCCACAGGGTCTGTCTGCTTTCTATGCACAGGAAAGGAGAGAAGGAAGAAGAGGATACATGATGCAGGAAATAAACCTATGAACATTTAAGAAAGAAAACAGTACAAAGCCTGAAGCCTAAGAACTCAGGCCGCACACTAGAAATGACTTTCAATTTACCCAGGATGTTCAGGCGATCATAAAAAAACAGGAAAAGTATGCATGCTTGATGCTTTGTGTTTGTTATAATCTTTATGTAAATGTCATGGTATCTTTTATTTTCTTTGCTAATACAATTTTTTGCTTTCCACAGTGAAGTTTGTGTTTGTCAAAAGCACACTTTTTCTGTTAGACAGGATTTTTTCACATCTCAGGGTAAATGTTTAAACAAAAGACTAGGGAAAACAGCATTCAATTGCAGTTTTTTTGATGAGGCAAACACTACACTTTTAACACACCATTTAAAAAGTTGTCCATTAACTACCATTTCTGTTCATGTTCAGCCCTGTTATCATAAACTATAAATATAATAATTACGTGTATGTTCTGACAGTGGCTGCTATGTGTCTGCTTTCATGCATGCACCTAAATAGAAACTGTTCTTGTTCCAAAGAATTTGTACTCCAAGAATCCTATGAAACAAAGGGGCTCAAGAGTTCTCCATCTATCATCCCTTTTATGTCCAAGTGACTTGAGGAAAAGGGAGGGAAAGGACTTCAATACCCTTCCCTTCAGGCTCAGCACTGCAAGTGTGCCCCAACAAAATACAGTAATATTTTTTTTCCCCTGTATTCCTGTCTTCGTTGTTGGGTGTTTTGTGTTTTCTTTCCCCCTCCTAAATTACAAGAATTATTCAAAATCACTTCAGTTTTCAGACAGGAAGCATAAAAGAGAAAAAGAAAGACCCTACCAGAATGCATAATGCTGGCCATTCACAGGTACCTTTAAAGGAATTCTTATGCACAAATGGGTATGGAGAAAAAAGGTTAATTATAAATGACACTGTATAATTCCTATCTAAGAATCCTGAGGTTTGCAAAAGGAAAGGTTATCCCAAAGTCTAATAAAACATTATGCCTGAATGTCCCTTTCTCACACGCCAAAGGGTATTACTATTGTTCCCCAGCAAGGCAGACAGCTGGCACTGCACTCTGAGCGCCAACCCAGCCGCAGCCAGCAGCTCATTTACGACCCCAGCATCAGTCAGTGAAAGCAGATCATTTAGCAGAAAACCTCCCAGGCTGGTCGTCTTCCCATCCCTCACTCCCCCCACATGGTTGCAGGCAGGTCCGGTCAGGCTGCACAATTCTCTGGCCTTCAAAAGCCCAACATTTTTCATGTTCATTTGAGAGGTTCTTTCCCTTGGATTCAAAGCTGCTTTCACAAACGTGTTAGTGGGTGAGAGCTTTCTATTCTCGAGCTAGATGTGATTAATTTGTGGCATTCACGTGGCTAGTTCTGCACAGACAATGGGAATGGACTGGCTCACACCCCATCTACAAGCAATTTATGCCACAGAAGTTCAGGCTTAAAGAAAAAAGACTTTGACAGTAGCAAGTTTCCTGCTTGTTATGGATGGTGCTGAGTGAACTGCAATCAAATATTTCTGTGGGAAAAAGAAAAAGTGCTATTACCATTAGCACCAATTATTATTAAAACAAACTGATAGAGACAGAAGAGCATTTTTCTCATAGCTGCACAGATGACAATAAAGCACATTAAAAAAGCAAAAACCTGATTCTTACCTTTCCTTTAATTCATCCAGCACACAATATGCACTAAGGAAGTAGGGATGTGAAACTCAAATAGAATTATCTTCTTTAATTCAAATACTCATTTAATAAATACCAAGAAGAATATTTGTTGAATCCTCTTCTCTTAGTATATTATTCTGGCTAAAGCCTGAAATGACAGTCCTATCCAATTCTCAAATCAATCTTAGCTTATTTTTGATGGATTAAGATAGTAAAAACTCAAAAGCATCTGCAATCATCTCTGTCAAAGAATACTCAAAATTTCTTTATTCCAGTGTCACTTCTGTACAAGCAAGTGTTGACGACCACCTCTCACCCCTTCTGAATATACTCACTTGCACCATACATTAGAAAGATGTACTGGTTCAAAATTATATATAGCTACATAGGCATGAGAGTGCACTAGACCGATATTTTATCTTACGTATACATATTTGCTGGCTTAACAAAACACATGAAGTGTGTTATCAGATGCATATGGTAAACACGCACACCTTCTAATCTGCATCAAAAAGCAGCCCTCAATATTATTCACAAAACAGGGTTTTGTGATTCTTCTGAATGTCTAACATAAGCTAATCGCTTTCTACACAGTCTCAGAGCATGCTGCCTATCATTATTTGAAGCATTTAATTGTTTGCTGTGTCTCTGGTAGTATTTGAGAGACAATTAAAAAGTATAGAACAGGAAAGCGAAAAACAGGCAAAGTGTAATGGATGTCTACTTAACCACACACTGGCATGTGTTTAAAACTAACTGGACCAAATTGCAAAGAAGGAGCCATTGTGGTATTCTGAAATGCTATGTCAGTAAATGGAGGGTCCTCTTAATTTCTATCAATTAACCCAGTACCTTAAAGTCAGTAATTACATACAGAAGCATGCCCTACACTGGCCTTGAATTTGTTTCATAGCCAATGTATATAATTAGTCCTGATTGATATCCCACATTGCACATCAACAGTATCAGCAAACCCAGATGATCTACACTGCTGCTGCCACAGGAAGCCTTAGCGGTCTGATTGGTACCTTTATCAAAGCACTCTGCCCAAATGGGATCGCAGGCTAATTTGGCACCCACATTGCCTGATTTATTAAGAGAGAAACTGCACTGCCTTCCACATAATCATCTTAATCCCTTGCATCAACTAATTAAAACACAGGAAAAGCTTTTACTTATGTGTGAACAATTACAACAAGTTCCTGGTTGGTGTCCAAATGGATTCATGACATTAATTTGTGAACAATAAAACTTCATGTATTAGGGAATTTTAACAGGTGATTTTACATACAGTATGCACATTTTCATTAATTGCGAGCACATGAGGGAGCAATAGGTGTGAACCTGACCCAGAATTAACAGTGTTCACAAGACTATTTCCAAAGGGAAACAATTAAAAATTGAAGTAGAACAAATTTGCAACAATAATATACACAAAAACTGAGGGAAAAAAACAACACTGAAAGAGTAACTAATCGTCTGCAGCATGTAATTTCAACTGCTCTGCCAGTATGTACATTTTGTTAACACTACCTTCTTGGATTAGATCTGTCTGTAAGTGAAACTGAGTGACTAATAGTAAAACTGGTAGCAGCTGTTATTGGGGATCATTCCCAGTTAAGAGAAAGTGGTCTGTGCAAAAAGCTTCATCAAAAGCTGTGCAACCCGCTGTGTGGCTTCTGTTCTTCTGGTTTGCCTCAGTTAGAATGGGAAGTGCTCCAGCATCAGGGATGCACATAATCCAGCATGGGGGATAGTGCATGGGAACCCACTGGGTCGGTCATTCAAGCCAAGACACTCACCGATACAGCAATACATTGTGGTTACAAGCTCAAAGTGCAGAATCAGTGAACTTTTCACTGTGCAGATGGCTTGCTGTCTGACTACAGCATAACGCACCTAAAGCCAGTAAAAGGGATCCCAGGTTTGATATTTTTTATTTAATTTGTTTAAGTGCTACTCAGGTTTTGGGGGAACAATGCTGTATTACGTCACTCAACTTACAAACTGCAATGGAAGAAAGCTACATCTGCCAATTAAAATGTAATGGCAAACAAATCTATGATACTACTTCACTTTCTGAATAAAATTGTACCACAACTAATAATCCACATTCCCCTCCAGGCTACAACTGAAAATACAGTGGGATTCTCCTGCTAGAATTTCTAGCATGTTTCAAATGCAAGGGCAGTGAATGGTTCTCATGCTGACAAGGGAGTGTACATACACCCTTGTATGTGGAGGAATACACAGCTTCCGTTACTACAGAGAAACGAAAGGCTTGACATATTTTAGCAACTACATAACATAACTTGGGAATATTACTGTCTGAAAAATAATGGTTGTTCCCTAAAGATGATGTTTATAATTCATACACAGCGATTTCCCTACAGCCCAACAAAATCTCTCTGAGAGCAGTACAATAGGAAACCTGTTTACTGAAATGCATTTTGAACAGATGCATGGTACTAAATATTATAAGGAAAGCACAATTCCCTGGTTTCTGTCAAGAGCAGAACAATATAACTCAGGGGAGGGGGTGGGGGAGGAGGGGAATGGGTGGGAAATATGGGGGAAAAGTCTGGAATTGTTTCAGTGCTGACGAATTTAGTAAAAGGAGAGAAATTTAAATTGATTGTGTGAACTCCTCCTCTCTCTGCTGATCCGGTACTCTTCCCACATCTGTCTTTAATTGCCCAGGGCACCTCCTGCTGTCTTCCTCAACATGGGCACTCTCCCTTGCCAAAGAGATCCTTAACTTGATCGGCCGTATCCTCAACAACTGTGCCACTGCAAGATCTTACCACAGGATAAAAGAAAAGGTAACTGCTCGGTAAAATAACAAACCTTAAGCCACAGTACTTTTCCAGACCCAATTCCCTTCAAAGTCAATGCAACCCAAGCTGGCACCAGCAAGCGACTGGCAGCCCTGTGGCTCTGGCACCCCAAGAGCAGAGCCATAGCACTGAGAGAAACACACATTTTCTTCACTGAAAACTAGGAAGTCAAGCAAGCGCTTAAGTTTTATAAGCCAAAATTTACGAGGTGCAGTCACAAAACAATTTCACATCCTGCTAGTCAACACTAGGGCATATTATTGGGAGTTATTATAACACAAACTAAGAGCTCTGTATAGCAACTGAATGTACAAGTTTTGTATCTTTTTCTTCTTTTCATCACACTCCTATTCTTCATCCCACCTTCACACTTAATTCAACCCTCCCTTGTCCCATTGTTTTGTGACTGGGGTGTGACAAAGATATTTTGTAGCAACAGTCTTCTGCACCACCAGAGTAGGGGCCCTTTTATCAATGCCCCTGTAGTACCTCCAGGTTTTGACAGAAAATCCTGTGTAACACAGGCAGCGTGCTTGTCCACCAGCACATTCCCACCATCATCAATTGGAAACGCTTACTTAAGAAAATCTGCCAATACGTTCCACTTATCTCTTCCTGATCCAACGGCAATGCCGCTGCTGGAAACAAGCACCAGGCAACTTACTGTGAGCACTGCTGCTCCCACCCCTGAAAGTTTCCCCTCTCTGAACTGCCCTATTTCAGATGTGCTATCCCAAGGCAAAAAAAACAACTCTGGCTCATCACCCATGGGAGAACAGCCTGCCCAGGATGAGGATGTGTTTGGCTGCCCTGGGGACCTCTGCCCTGCGCCTGCTCCCTTCTCTCTCCTCCACACATCCGAAAGAGAACAGGGTATCTGTGAGCAAGCAGAGACATAAAGGCTAAATCAGACCATCACTCGTAACAACCTTTAGTTTGTCTGGCCTTGTTTTACTGTTCTGCTTCAGATAAGACACTAACCACATGGGAAGGGGGAAAGGGAAGAAGAAAGTACTAGCAAAAGCAAGTATGCTGTTCTCTCCCAAACACATCTTACCTCCTGGCAAAATATTCTGGGTACAAAGTGTCTGGCAATAAAACATTATGGTTTCCTTCTATTGGCCATTATTCTCAGCATGCAACATTAAAGTCTGTTTTCTGCAATAACAAGTCTTCGAGGGTTTCACCGATACAATGTTTTAGCCTATCAAAAGGTCTAAAACAGAGTTCATGCTTTCTCTTTTGTTTGGGAATGGGAGGGAAGCTGTGAAAAATTTCAGAAAAGGAAAAAAAAAATAAAATCAATACATATCAACTTTAGTAGCAGCAGCTGTTGGCAAGTGTTCCTTCTTTGAAAAAAGCTGTCAATATAGCTAAGAGCTTAAGGGCCAATTTCCAGAGAGAGTTACCTTCCCAGACTAAAAAATTAATGATTATAAACATTCTTTCTTTGTTTCTGCCCCAAACCCATATGCTTTGTTTTCCTGTGATAATCGGCAGAGGCAGCCTGTCACTTTTATGTGCATGTTGTGAGCACAAAGAAGGGGAGTGCAATGTGATGGCAACCTTACTCCCCCCAGCCTTCCTGCTCCTAAAACAAACAAACAAACAAACAAAAGGCAGGACAAACACCATGCTAAATCCTCCGGGGGAGGGGCAAAAAAAAAACCCCTTAATTTGATTGATTGCGCTTAAGTCTGTGGAGCAGTCTGTGGTAGATGACTACCACACTGGAGCCTGGCGCACATCCAGAAATTTGAAGCGCTAGAATTATATATGGTGGCATGTGTCAGGCCATCTCACTGCACCTAACAGTTGTCTCCAGCTTCATTTCAAGCTAATTAGCTGCAAAAGTCACTTGAGAAAATTCTCCCCTTCATAAGGATTTTAAATACAGGGCTCCAAAATACAACATCACCTACTAGAGAAATGAGGAACTGGGAAATACTAGAAAATACTGTACTAAACCGAGATGTTGAACATTTGTCAAAAATCAGTTAATGCTATCAAGTATTAATCATACAGAATCAAAATTAAAAAAAAAAAAGAAAAGAAAAGAAAAGAAAAGAAAAAAGAAATCAATAAATTAGCTCTGGCCAATGACAAACCTCATGGGCTTAACTTGATATGCCATTAATATGAAAAGAATTTGACAGTTTACATAAGGGATGTGACCTAGTGCCAACAACCTCTGGCTTCTACATTTTCCAGATGGCAAGAGATTAGGTTAAAGTCTTTATTCTCATAAGAAGATTTTTTTCCTCCATGGAAAAACTATAAAGGACAATTCTGTTCCGAACTTCAAGTCTCCTTCACAAATGTCTACTCAATTCCAGGCCTTAACTAATGTCTATTAAAAGAAGTCTTTGGGCCTGAAGCTGTGAAGAAGAAGAAAAAGAATAAAACAGAATAAAGAAAAGAAAGACTAAGGCAAACCTAAGTTTAATGCTTGCCTTTAAAAGATATATTGACAAAAGCAGTGGGGAGAGTTTGGACTACCATTAACTTAAAGGAAAAGGTTGGCAAGTTTCAATTGTGGATGTGAATGCCTGCTTGAGTTTGATCTTAATGGACTTAAGATGGGGAAAAAGTTAAGCTACTTACATATTAAAAAATGCAGTTATGTTAAATTCAGTATGTACCATTTTTCTCACATTGATTTATACCTATCATTGACAAAGACTTTGAAGGACATTCCTGTTTAATATTGTAAAGAATCACAGCACAGGCCACTGTCTCTGCTTTGCAAACGTTAATATGAAAAATTGTTCTTTGACAAAGCATGACACCATTTCCCATTAATCCCTGAAATACAGCAAAGAGGGAAACTGGAGTCTTTCATTGCTTCTCATCCAGAGGAAGGCATGGATGATTAATCAAAGTGGATCGTAAGGTGAAAATACAGTGTGTGAAACGTAACTCTTGCAGACAGAAATTCGTAACCAATTAATCAGATTAAGCATTAAAAAAAAATCAAAATATATTCTTCAGTGCCCAAGGTATCAAAAAAGTCATCTGTAAGAGTTGTTCACTTCTCCCTTCAACCATCACAAAGTATTACCTCATTTCTTGCTTTACTGGCATCACCATAGTAACCTTTCCCCTGCAAGAAATATTCCCCAGGGGCCACCAACCCCTCTAGCACATGCCTTCAACACCTCCTCTGCTGTGCCGTATAAATTGACTCGTCTCTAAAGACACACAGTAAATTCAAGCATTCAACACACACCAGACTTCAGCCATTAAAGGATCATCTCCAAATGTAAGCTTAACACGTGCTCTACACAGAACAGATTTTAAAGTGATCAACATTTTGGCTTAGTCTAAGATGTGAAGAAACAGAGCAACTATTACCATGACATTGTTTCCTTAACTAACCCCCTTCTCCCTCCCACTATTGGTAAGTCATTTTACACATGATCATCTTTCATTCTCAAACGGATAAACCGGTAAAGATAAATGTATAGCACTTTCCATATAACAATTGTGTCACTCAGACTCACACACTAGAACAGTCCTGCAATCATATAACTTTAGAATGCTATTTAAGGAAGTGAGCTAAAAGGATTACATCATAGTGCCAGATTTTCCTTGACTGTCCAAAATTTAAAAAAAAATTAAAAAAGTATGTTATCCAATTTTTTTCTGAGTGTTCATTTTATAGACTTCCCTTTGGAAGGAGTAAAATGTAGAGTTTTCTTTGTAAAATAATTTGGAAAATGGTCAAACACTACAATTCAGAGTAGGGCTTCAGGATAAAAAGACATTTGCCATTAAGAGGTCTCTATAAAAGACAGGAGGGTGGGTTTTTTTTCCAGGCGTGGAATTTTTGCACCAATTCTGGTATCTTCTGTGATTATCAAATTAGGAAAACAGAGGGGTTTGACACATTCCTAAGTGACACTTCTTTTCAGCCCCACCCTTGTCTAGTCTTGGGCTACACTGATGCCATCCAGCAGGTGGGGGCAGTAAATCCTCCCAAGCTCCTTGCCCCACCTCCGCACTAGCAGAGGACTGCTCCGCACCAAGTGCGAGTGGCAAATCATTTTCACGATGACTTCTGGTAAGAGCATTGAAGTAGTGAAAAGCAACTAAGGGAGGAATCCTTTCAGCTTACAGATCTTTAGCTAAAAACAAACCATGAAGTTTCTGATATTTCAGAAAAATGCTCAGAGAGGATTTGATTTGTTTAATGAATAAGGAAAATTTCGAAGGTTAATTCAGCACTGTAGAAGATGGAAAAAAAAAACATACAGAGCTTTTAATGTTAAACTGCCTTTTAATGTTCAACTTATTTATGTCAGCAGCTTCTTCTTCTGCTTTCACTAATGTATCATCTGCCCAGTATTTCTGAGTGCCCTTTGAAAAAATAAATTTCTTCAGATCCTCGTGAAGACTCAGCTCCATTTCTGCTGAAGTGTGCTTTAAGCACTTCCCCTTTACCTTCTCATATAACCCTCAGTTTCTATACATCTAGTTGTTTTTGCTTTAGTTACATTGCAATGCATTTCTACTACATTCCTTAATTCATAATTGTGTATTTCACGCTCTCCAGGTATACTAAGCAGAAAAGTGCAAAAACAGAAGAAAGGAGAAATTATTAATTAGTTAAATTATTCCATGTCTGTAAGTAATTTTATAGCAAGAAAAGATCTGGTATTTGACTGCTCTTGAAGGAGTACTAGATTCTAGAGACGAGTGGGACAGCTGGAAATGCCCTGGATATATTTTGCCTTCCAGTTCCAAAAAGCCAGTCTCTTTTTGGGTTAAATTAGAACATTCTTTCGACAGGGAGAGCTATAGATTTGCTTGTCAAAAAACCTAAACAAAAACACAACTGAAGTTCTACAAAAACCAATGCTAATATAGTACAATCTAACAAAGGAACCCCGATAACAGAGTTTATCCAAAATTAATACAAACTTTGATGCAAGATTAAAATATGATTTCTATGCAATCTAGACAGCAGTGCACATACATATTTAAAACAAGTTTCTGTTGTTTTTGGGAGGGGGGGAAGCTGAAAGTGATGTGGGGAGAGGTATCTAAAGCCCTGGTAATAGATTGTAGTAGGGATAATACCTTGCAGATGCACAAGTCCCTTAATAAAAATGAGACTGAACAGAATCAAGAGCAACAGAAATTAAAGTATATTTGGACACTGTTCTTGGTTTGTCTACTTCCTGTCTGTGCCAGTAGAAGACATTTTCCCCAGATGGTACACTAAATTGTGTTCACAGATCAAAAAAGACCACAGGCCAATCAAACAGGTTTTCACCTTTCATTGCCAGCACTTCTTTTCAGGTCACAAAATCTAAGCCAATATCCTTCTCACTTTCAAAGCAGCAACAGAATTCTCATTTCTTGTGTCCTTCAGAGTTTATCCGAAGCCATCATTCATATTTGGTTATAGTTTTCTTGAACAATGAATCATAAATATATGAACAGCACCCCCTGGGATTCTGGCAAAGTGTTTGTTTGTGTATTTTTACATAGATGCTGCTTATACAGCAGTGTTTCCCGTACAGGGAAAAATCACATCTGCCTTTGTCTCAAGAATGGTGACCCCTATCTGTTAAACCCCCCAGAGATAATGTTGACAGAACCAGCATTGCAATTTGTCTAGTAGCACTTGGAAATTAGAGCGGCTCTTCGCAACAGTGGGATGCTTCTATGATGCACCTAACATTCCAGATGGACAGCATCCAAAATCCACTTGTCCAACACAGAACATGAAAGAATATCATTACAAAATATAGAGATCAGCTTGGCCTCTCCTTACTTAGAAGAAATCTGGGCACAGTGTTTTGCCAAGATTTGGAAAGGCAAACATGATTTTATTTGAAATTGCTGAGCTCAATAAAGAGCTGCTTTTGTAGAGACCTGAAAAGAGAGATTAGTTGGGTGATCTTTAAATGTAAAATCTGTCCTTCTGTAGCTTTAGCCACAGAGCTCATCTCTCCTTTCTGAACAAAGCCATATACCTTGCCAAAAGTTAAATTACATCATCAACAGAAATCACAGATCTTCTTTACCATCCAAAAGCTGAGAAAAATCTCAGCATGCTGAAGATTAAAACAACCTAAGGGCCCAAATTCAAACTTGCAGGCTGTTATTCAATTGGGATTTGACTGCATTGGAGGGTGGGGACACCCTCTTGTAACTGCAGATTTCAGGTATGCCTTTGGTTAAAAAAGCATTGTTCTCTTTGTGCAAACAAACACCTTGTTTTTAAAGGAAAAATGAACTGCATTGCTCCACTACTCAGCAGAAACCTGCACTAAATATTTTGTAAAACTTTGGTCAGGCAAAAACCAATATTCAAATTGGGAAGAGGGAAGCAAATTGATTTTGCACTAGTAAACACAGACCTGTACACACGCTGGGAGCGGAGTGCTTAGTACACTAGCTCACAGCTAATCTTAGTACACTAGCTCACAGCTAAGCAAGGTTCTTATTTCAATGGGTGAGCTGTCTGGCAGAAAGTAACAGGCAGCCCTCCTACCTTCAACGATAACCAAAGCAAAATGTTTTGTTCAAGGTCAGCTCATTTTCAAGCCTTCTCTGTGCTCAAATGGCTCAGCTGCTCCCATGCATATCTTTGAAAGATCCCTGCAGTGAGCTGCAAAAGTCCTTCAAATCCTCACCAGACTAAAACTGGAAACTCAGGATGAGGGGAAATTGAAAAGGAGCAACAGCAAACCCCAGGAGGCTACTACAGCACCAGCTGCAGTCTTACCTGTTTTAAAAGACGTAGTTTGTGATCTCTTACATCACATATAAGTCTCTATTAATCCATAATTCTGTTGATGATTTGTTCAATAATTTTATATGATGGTTATTTTTACTCTCCCTTGCTTGTAGCAACTGTAACTTGTGAGGAAGATAATGCTTTACCATTTAAACAACACAGAATATTCACTCTTGAAGTCTTGAACTCTCCCACATTTTGGGAGTTTAAAGTGTATCATTGACTACATGGAACATAAAAACTGATCTTACATGCTCTGGACAAGGAGTGCAGCAATATCACAGTCCTGTAATAAAGACAACATAATCACATTCTTGAAGCTGCAAGAAAGCACTTTTAGCAACACAGATACCCATGCAACAGCTTTTGACAGCCACACTGCAGCTGGAATACTGCTTACTTCAAATATTCAATCTGCTACTACTGAATTTTCTCTACTTTTTGAATGGTGTTAAGATCTTTAGTTTCAGACTTTATTGCCATCAACATATCAGAGTTTGTCTATTAATTGGCTTTGGGATAAAGGTATTTTCAAATAGTGTAGTATTTTTTTCAAGATCAAGCCACGCTTTGATGAGGTGAACAATTCATATCCCCACTCCTAAAGAAAATGGGACATATGAAATTATTTACAGAAGACTCTGGAAAGACACAACAAAGCACATAGGAAGACTAGTCAAATTTTTCACTAGCATCCTATCAGGGTTAACTTCTGATTTTTAACTCCTTACGACCTCTGGGCAACTAAAAGAATTATTTTGTGAAATTTCAGACCATCAGAAGTGTTCATATAAGTATTCCAACACAAAGAAGAAATACGGTGTCTGTTCAAAATTGTAAGAAATTGTGCTTCCAAATCCCATTCTTAACCAATATTTTAACAAAATCTCCATTACTACTTTTTTCTTCTTATTCTAACTCACTAACTGCCAAAAGCCNGCATCGACAGCGTTTCTTCCATAGTTACAAACAGATGCTTAATGACTCCTTCCTTGCAAGTTTATAAAACTTACAAAGCAATTGCAGTAATGCCAGGTGCATAAGTACAGACCAAAATTAGCAACAGAAGAAAGCAAGCTGTTGTTACCCGTTTTGCATAACACTAGAATAGCTAGAACAGAACTAGCTCCTCTGAGCTCCTTTCAGAGACCTCAGTGGTATTAGGCAACTTGAAAATAACCCTTCCAGAACAATGTTTTTCTATCTTTACCAATAGTCATGCTCAGGACTTAAATTAGACAGCTTGCTCCCCAGCTCAGTTCAAAGATACTGTTTACCACTGAATTGGAAATTTTATTGCTTATGGTGCATGCACTCGATTCTAAATGACAACAAGCTTAACTGCTCGAGAGATTCTGCTCTGAAAAAAATAATTCCTGTAAAATCACTGCTTCTTTGCTTCCATATTACAACACAGTATTACTTTACAGCCACAGCTTGCTGTATTAAAAAAGTACGAGAGACACAAAACAAAACAAATATCATAAACAGTCATCTATTGGCTGTTTTTAAACAACAGCCAAAGAGAATTTTGGCTTTTAGGACAAACATTGGACAAAGCTTAAAAAACTTACAGTCAGGATTCCACTTATGATTTTAAAGAATAAAGGGAGTCCCCATGCTATATCCACCCCACTGTAAGAAAGTAGTTGGGTACTTCCTGAGGTGCAGGATAATTATCTCCTATTTTATATACCCCTTAAATATTTCAGTAGAGAATAGAAGGTGCCAAAAAGAGTTTAGCATGCTCTTTTCACAGCTTTTCATTATTTGGGTAAACATATCACATCTTTAGTGGAAGCAACAGCTGAACCACAACTCTTCAGTTTGCCAAGATCTACAGCGTGTGACAGAAGATTAAAATAAAATAGGGTTAGTAAAGCTGGAAGCTTATCAAAATATTACAACAGAAATAATCTTGGTTTGCATATATTTTTACAGAAACAAAAAAAAAAAGGAAAACTTTTTGGGATGATTTACACTTGCGAAAAGGGGCAAAATGAAAGCTGAGGTGACTGAAAGCAACTGTTAAAATTAATTGATCTTTCACAGAAATCTCTGTAGATTCAAATATTCAAACATTGCCAATCAACATGCAGCTCCTCAGCAAAAAGCAGCCTTCTTCCAGAAAAGTTTCATCGCAAGAGAAACTTTCTCCACAGTACAGCCCTAGAGAAACTATGGACTAACAATCAGTAGGAAATGGAATCTGGAAACACACCACTTTGGGTAGGATGGATGACATTAGTCAGGTAGTAAATCAACCTAACATCCCACTTAATATGAAACATATTTATGCTCTCTTAAATTGCATAGTTTAGGAGCAAGCTGATCCAGTAATATATTTTATGCTTTCCAATGAGCTACTGCAAGTTGGGACAACCACATCATTACCTCAAAAGTCCTACAAAAATCTCTATGTCTTGAAAATCTTTTGCTCCTGAAGGCAAAATCCCAGCTATCACTCCCAACATTAAAATCACAATGAAATTCCCGTGGGTTTTTCTTCATCATTTCAGATGTTCAAGCCCTCACCTCTTTACAGTTTTATTCTCAGATAATTTTAGTGGACCATTTAAAAAATTCACATCTGAGAGAAGTACTAAGAATGAACAAGCTGCTTGGAAACCCCATAAAATAAGATTTCAAAGGTAAATTGCACTTTTTACTGTTTTCATGGATAAAAATAGTTTGAAAGAGGAAAATATTCAGATACACTGTTTACTTGACAGAATAAAAAACTCCTGTTAAGCCAGCATTGTGCACCAAACCTGCAGCAGAAACCCATTTAACCACACTGCATGTCTTGGACTGTCATAATACAGATATAAAGGGTAAGACAAAAGTTAGCAATGGCATGAGGTTCAGGCTGCTCTGCCAGGTTCTCAAAGGTAAATTTGCAATACATACAGTTTTTTAATAGAATTCAGTGTTACAAGTTGAGCAGCAGCTCCTGAGACATCTCCCAAGCGACAAAAAAGTATACCCACAGCCCAAACACAGCATTTCCAATGAACAGGTATTTACAGCATAGACTCCTAGGAAAAAAAAAAAATCTCTACAGGTGCCTAGGTATGAAAGACTCTCAGTCAGTGCAGCTGGTACAGAACTCTCAAGATATGTTACCCTACAGCACCTTTTTTCTTTAGAATATATCTTTCTCAGCCTGGACACTGACACACTTAAAATAAAAACTCAAGTTTGGTCAAACACTAGACAGCAAACAGAGGTAGCAGCTGGGTGGAGCATCAGGAACAGAAATCTGTTGATTTGGACCTGCAGTCTCGAAGATTAGGACCAGGAAGCAGACAGTGTTAAGCTCTCTTCGCCTGCTCAGGAGGCCAGCTCTCCCTTCATTTTTTTGTCCTGTTGTGTTGCCCTACCCTTAAAGCACAAAAGGCTCATGAGACAGGACAAGATTCTGGAGTTGGGGGAAGGGAAGGGAAACAATCCCATGCAGATTTTTCTTTTTTTCTCAAGTGAAGCTCAAGTTCTCCCCATATTCATACTTTCCTTATCCTGTTTTCACTGTGCTGACACTAATCTGCCTTGAAATTGGCTGATTCTACCCAAGCCATGTTTACATGGAAGCAAGTTTCATCTGGTTGTCCTCATTCAGAGACCAGTTTCTGCTCCGTGGCAGGAGAGATTATTAAAAACCATATATTATAACCACATGCTTTAAAGTGACTCAGCTTGGAAAGATAACTGTATTATATCAGCCTTCCACTCCCTAGGTCACAGAGAGGGAGAGCTAGCAGTAAAAATCTCAAATGGAAATTGCTTCCTAAATATATTATCCTCCATAAAAGCCATTTAGCAACTGCTAGTACCCACAAGACAAAGGAAAAAGATAAAAAGTACGCAAGACAGGACCAAGTAGGGAGAGGTATGAAGAACTCATTTGCATTATCACACTGAACATTAACCACAAGAAGGAAAAAAAACAAATGCTCTCTGTTTTGCACAAACATCAATTACATCTAGTAATTTCACTGATCACTCTTGTGGAGCAGGTGCCTTGCCTCTATGACAAAGCACAAATACATACACCATTCTGGCTTTCATGGGGCGGGCAACGTTTCATTGGCTCTGCATCAGAATTCCCCTTCATTTGGGTGAGAGGACGGAAAAAAATTATTTTCTCCACTGAATGCCGTTTCTCACACGAGGCTTAGGAGCCGCAGTCCCAAAACCTGCTAGCATATTTTATGGCAGAGAATATATGATGATTTTATATACCTACATTTCAGTGCAACATAAACACACTTTTCCTGCTAAGTTTTGGGTAACACTTTCCCGCTTTACAGGAACTCTAGCACAAGGAAGGAGGAGCACTGCTTCCATTTGTTGGGCCATGAGGTACATCCTTTGCTGCTGTTCCCTCATTATTTTTCTAAAACATTCAAAAATGAGCAGCTTTTAACTCCTTGTTTATTCATTGCTTCAGCAACCGCTACTAATCCAAATAAACTAGGATTTCATTCTGAATGCCACCAGTCACCTTTGTTGGGAGTCATCCCCACCACCTCTCCAGAAAGTAAGCCAAAAATTACATTAGTCCTTCGCAGTTGCTAATTTTTTCAACCTGAGAGTGAAGCTAGAAAAAAATAAATGTTACTGGTTTGCTTTCCATCCAATCATCTTACATAAAAGAAGGAAAGACACCATCTATGCTTTCTTGTACATTTCAAATAAGATCTAAATTGTTATCATTTTTAATTGCAAGTAAAAGGTATCCAAATTAAAAAAAACATATATTCCTTTACTATTTCAACAGCTTTTCATCTTCCTAAGTTATGGAGCTGATAATCCTATGCAAAAAACCCTCATCTGTAGTTGCTACAACAGCATCTTGAATTAAAAAAAAAAAAAAACCAAGCCCAAAGCCATCAGCTGCCTACAAACACATGCACTGAACCCTGTCCAGGCAGACTTGCTCAGTTCAGTAAAAAGGACAAAGCTAAAGCAGCTCCTCATCAAATTCTGGAATAGCAATTACACACTAGACATGGAAGACACACAGCAAAATCCAGATTCTGAGAACAACTGCAATTAAGGTGACGTAGGGAGGCTGAGATACTTCCGATCTATTTCCTGCCCCCCAAGAGATATTTCCTAAAATTATTGCAATTCCAAGAGGTCCTTAAAGACAGCAAGAGACAATGGAGATAGGGACGAATATAGCAATTTGCCATTAGGTCCACAACAGACACTTTTGACTAATCTGTAAATAGAATCCAAATATACTCCGTCACCTGAAGACAGGAGGAGCAGCAGAAGACCTTAGGGAAAGAATATATTTGGCAATAATCACATATTTCATCAAGCTTAAAAAAATAATCAGACACAAACTGCAGAATGTTACCACTCCCTAAATATATATTTGAGTTTCACAAATGCAAACAGAATTTGGCCCTTCTTCTGCGATGCATTTCTTCTCTGAAATCTTAAACTCTAAGGGCAACACTAAGAAGGACGGGATTCTTGAAGTGCTTGAAGAAATACATTCAAATGCCTGTTAGATACAGAAAATTTATAGCTCAGTGACAAATACCCACGTCCCACGGCTCTTTGCAAGTGTGAGTACACTTCATGCTACACAAACAAATCTACTGAGAAGATGCCCAAAAGCTCCTTTACCATTAGCAACAAACTCGAATAAAACCCCCAACCTTATTACCAAAAGTTGAAATGAAATGTGGCCTCATTTTTAGCTCCCAAAATATATTGCTGCTTTCTGAAATAGATGTCAGTATGTAAATTACACAGTTGTGCACTCTTTCCCAGCTACGTCAAGAATT
Source organism: Nycticryphes semicollaris (assembly GCA_013400055.1). Taxonomy (NCBI): domain Eukaryota; kingdom Metazoa; phylum Chordata; class Aves; order Charadriiformes; family Rostratulidae; genus Nycticryphes; species Nycticryphes semicollaris. Next base: position 341,754 of record VXBJ01001579.1, read on the forward strand.
GGCAACGATTGGCAACACAGCTAAGATTATTTCTCCAGTACCTCAAAACCTGAGTGGACTGTCACTTTGAGTATACAAACTGACTCAGCCTACACAGCACATGCACACAGTTCATACTGGTTTTCAGCCCACAAACAGCAGCGAGTATACCCCTGCCTGTCTCTGTCAAGAACATTGCAGGCATCATGGTAGGAAACCCGCTGAGGTGTAAGGTAGAGCAGAATCAAGTGTGCATCTTTTTCAACTGCAAAAAGAGTATTAACAGTGATTAACAAGCATTTAACCCACTTCCCATCAGAGCTCCCTGGCCATTCTCAAACAACGTGAAGACAAAACCTCTGAAATAGATCCAAACAAGAACACAGGCAGGGGTTGAGCACTGTAATTCACCACTGCAGGCAGGCAAAAAATTACCACCTTTATAACAAAGGACTGAGGGCACTGACAGATGTCTCTGGCAAACCATGCTGGGACGGCTGAATACCAGCTGCCTGCCTGCCCCTCCATCACTGAGCAACCTCTTACCCATCTTCACCCACAGTCTTCAGTGCACTTGCTCTCCTCAGCAGCTCAGACTAATGCACTGACCTGTGGCAGGGGAAGAGGCACATGTTTCCTTTTAGCAGTTAGGTACAAAGCTGGTAACCTCTGGCACAAGGTTAAGTGAATAAATCACACTGGACAGGCAGTAATTTTGAGTGAAGGGGTGAAGCAGGTTGCCGGGGAAGTGAGCTATTAGAATTGGACAGAGAGGAATTGTTAGACCTCAACTCTCAGACCCCCAAATCTCTGATTAGCAGGAATTACCTGATACTCATTCCAAAGATCACCTGTCATGTTACTGTTCATTCAGATCTTCCTAGGAGCACAATGTATTGCACAGCACTGCAGACTGCAAGTGGAAAGGGAAGCTGGGGCAGAAACAAAGACAACCACCCACTGCATGAGGTGAGGAATCACCCACAAGGCAAGATGAGGAATCGATTTCTAAAAGCTGATTTCAGACAGTGACCATACTATTTAGCTATCAGTGGAACAACCAGGTATTCCTTAAAGAAAGGGATTATGTCAAGCAAGCAATCCAGAGATGTCTTTATTTTCTTTCTTCTTGTAAACATACTATCATTTAAAAGATAACCAGTGTAAGCCTAGATCAGAAGGAATGGATGGCTGGGAAGCAGATGAAAGTCAGCTTTACCTTCAGGTATTTGGTACAGACTAAGTGAGAACATATGGGAGGAAAGCAGAGAAAGGTAAGAAAAGGTGTGTACATGTAGGCTGAGGGAGAAGAAAAATTTAACTTGGTGCCAAACACTGCAATGTCATTACATTGTAGCTACAGTTCTTGTATCTGAAGTAATACACACATTAGGATCAGATCTCCAGTGCCCTTCATCCCTTAGGAAAAAATAAATTCTCACATGACACTCACATAGTATTCACCTTGGTCTGTTAGGCCTTGTTTCCAGATTTCCAGAGACAGAAAACAAGACTGCCTGTTCACACCAAATCCACTCTCAACTAAAAACCAACATATATTCTTAGGCATTCAGTTTATATTAGTGAGCAACAAGATACTGAGTGCTACAGATTTAAAGGAAGCCAGATTATTAAAGATTTTCATCCTAGAGCTACGGATATTTAGGCAAGTTGTGTTTGGAAGCTCTAGTTTCTATGAGTTTTATTGAAATACAAACATACTTCTCTTGGCAGGGTGACACATTTCTACTATAAGACAACAGAAAAGCATTTGCAGGACTTGCCCCACATGATCAGCATCCTTATCACTAATAGCAAAATGTACACTGAATGAGACATAACAGAGGAACTTGGCTTTAAAATTGTTGTTAAAGTTCTCTTACACAGTTGGGCGATTTTATGAATATGGTAATAACTATAACCTTTAGAATTGAAGACAGGAACAGCAGATGGAACCTAATTAAGAGAGAAAAATTATTAATTCATCTTCATAAGGAGTGGGAAAGGCAACAACTCTTTGCAAAGGGAGGTTCTCTGTGTCATTTAATAAATGCAGAAACAACTAACTAGACCACAGACTCATTGAGGAATAGATGCACCTTACACTGGAGGCCAAGATCTATTACTTTCAGCTTAAGACACTGAATAGACAAGGAAAAAGGGTAACAACAAACAGTGGCAGTTTCTTTCACCATACATGACTGCTGCGGCCTGACTGCATTCACAGCTTTAGCATGCACAAAAAGACCATGCAGAAGACTGTATTTCTCTCAAGCTGTTTCAGTTACCTTCCCTTCAAGAAAATGTCTGAACAACTTGCATTACTGTGTCCTTCTGTCCTTCTAACAAATACCACAAGGCAGTAGACATGTCTTCATCATTGGACTTCCCCTCACACAACTTAGAGTACAAGACCAAGTAAGAGGCAGGAGGAGGCTTTTTAAGACCCTGAGGAGGAGGGGCATTTTTGTTCTTTCTGCTGGAGGGAAAGGTTGGGAATGGGGGAAGTAGACAGGGGAAGGGGGTATAAATAGTATCTCAGAAAAATCCATAGCAAAGACCTCAGCAAATATTCTGGGTTTTTATTAAGCTTCTGACATGTCAAGAATAGAACCCAGACAATGTTTTATTTGGAAATATGTTAAGATAGTTCAAGGGGAAAAAATAAATAGCAGAGCAAAAGATCGCATTCCCAACTAGGTGCCTTACATTCATCTTCTCAAAAATCAGCTGGCAGTATCTGTACTGGATCCTCTTCTCTTTTCCCACACTTTAGCATAGATATCAGCAAATATGTAGAGATACAGGTGATTTATTCCTCTTATTCCAGCAGTGCTGTGTTTACTTATATGGCAGCTCAAGAGAAGGTAGTGATGCAGCTGAAGCAGAAGCATGTAAAAACAGGTGAGAGATGACAGCCACATACGGTCCTTCCTCCATTCGGGCAATGTTTTTCTAATTGCTGTTTCACCAAGTGAGAGAGAGAGAGAGTATGAAAACAGCGAAGCTAAACACATAGACACACACAAACCACGCAGCTTCTGCTTCTGTTTACACCATCCTTATCCAGGCCCATTAAACAGCATTAGCTGGAGATGAAAGGAATATTTTGCAGGAGACAAGCATGTGTTACTATATCCAGTTGGGCAAATAGTGGTGCCAGCAATAAAAATCCCATAAACTGTGCATCGCTGATACTCATTTCAACACCTCCCTGTCATAGTAGAATAAATATACACCACCCCTTCACAGTAGCATAAATATACACATTTGCATACACACGTTCTGTGTGCATGTGGTCGTACACTGCTTTATTTCTCTGGCACAAAGTACTCATTCATGTCTACCTCCTTATTTCTACTCCAGCTCCCAACTCCTGCAGAGGACACCTTTCCTCCTTCCCAGCCTCCTGCCAGCTCTGCCCCCTGCCTCTAATTCACATTTCCTACAGCTCTTTAGCAAAAACTGTAACTAGGGAAATTAACACATAGTTCACAACATAACTTGTTCACTTAGACATAAATCTCCAACAGAAATACTTCAACTCAGGCATCTGGTTACTGGAAGTTTTTTCCAACTCCTGCTTTCTGGGCTTTTTCCCCAGAACTGAGCTTTTTGTGGTGTATAGCTGATAGGCTCATTGAAACAATGTGCCATATTCTCTCTCCAAATCAAAGAACCAAGTCAGAGATTACACAGACACTTAGTTTGGACAATGAAATGGCAGAAGTGAAAAATAGTCCAGCACTTAGGTTAAGTAAAAATTATTAAATGAACCCAGATCCTCAGGAAGAACAACTCTGGCCTTGAAGCTCCCTTGTTGCTTGTCTATGAGATACACATCAGGCATCATAAGATCCATTTCAATGAATGTTAACAAGAACTTTTCAATGGGATAGGAAACATATATATATTCTCTTCTTGCAACTGCTAAAGCAGGAGAACACCAGAAATTTCTATGTTTCTGATAAGATGTTGACTGAGTTTATGCCTCAACAGAATTTTAAAAATAATTATCAGAATGTGTGTATATGCACATTGTTTCCTAATATGAAACTGCACAGGACGGCTCTTTCATTTATATAATTCTGGGAAGAGGAAAAATAGTAACCCTACTACTGTACCTTACCAAAACAGACACTGAGACAGTTGCAAAATATTGGGAGGCAGTGAGGAATTTGGGGTATTTTTACTAGATAAAAATTTGCACAGATAGATGTCATGGCAACATGGTAACAGAAATACTCACAACAAAGGCTTTGAAACATGTTGGCTTTACTAGTCACTGCAAATAGAAAAAGCTCAAATTCCTTGTTTAAAAAGTACAGTAAAATTAAAAATTGGTACTATTAACAGTGAGCAGCATAAAGACAGCACCCCTACTGCCTATACTGAACTATAATTCAATACTTCAACTGCCCCCACCCCAGAAGACATCTGTATTTGCCCCTAGGCTCAGCCTCCCACAGGGATCCCAGCAGCAGTCATCACATGCACAGACCCCTGTGTTTCTCTGACATTTCACTAGGCAGCCTTGCAATTTCATGAAAAAACACATATGAGACACCTTATGCCACCTACAGGCTCTACTGCTTTCTTTCTCTGAAATTCAGGGTACATTTAAGCTTGCCTCTGTCTGTCCGTTCACAACCCTGGCTGCTGCCAAACTCCAACTGAAGTTTTCCCAGAGGTGTCCTGACCCCAACTTCACTCTAACCTGCCTGTTTCCTCTAACACAACCTGACCGAACTCAGGGTCCATTTCTGCAATAAATTTATTTTCTCACTTTCAGCACATCTAACTTTTCCAGGCAAATATATCCAAGCCCCAGTTAGTCCTCACTATGTTGCTTTCCTGCAGGACTGATGCAAGGACTACAACTTATTTTACTCTTCGAGAGCCTGAGTCTCCCTTGGGTCCCAGTTCTCCCTGAAGTTCATATGAAACCAACAGAACTATTTACTTGAGAAAGAATCAAGTGTTCAAAGCTGATTGTGTTATTCTTTACCATTAGAGAATGACTTTGGTATCAGTTATTTCAACATAATGGAAAATGATTAATGGAAAATTAATAAACACAGATCACTTTCTTCTAATGAACCACTTCTTTTGAGAAATGGGAGAACCTGCAGAACATTGAGCTAAGTCCTGAGAGCTGCATTACATAAAGGCATCACATATATTTATAGCAGGAATCATATGTACAAAAATTGTTCCCATACAAAATATAGACAAGATGGGAAAAAAACTTCAATAGTCCTCCTTCTCATTCTCCACTCAACCTTTATATGACCCTTCCCCCCAAAAACAACAAAAAGAAACTCAAGCCACCAAAGCTAGAAAATTACAGGAAGAGAGTCAATGTAGACATAGCTCCAAATTTCACTGGAAGTAGAGCTTCAAAAATAGAGTGACAGGTTTCTGCAAACACACCTAGATAGCTGGCAAGATAGGTTTTACTCTAATACTGTAAGGCAGAGCCAATAATGACCTGCAGGCAACTAGACACAATACCATTTATTTTTGAGACCTCAATATAAAGTGCATTATTTTGGCATCAATTCTTATTTTGGACTGGTTTTTTTGGTTTTTTTTTTTGAGGAAATGCCATGGGAATCCTTTAGATCCTTCCTAAATATAGACTAAAGAAGTTTTCAAGTGACATAACAAATGACTTTGTTGAGTTTTACAGCCATGACAAGCAATTTGTACTTAGAAGAGATTAACCTAACTGGACAGGTAGGAGAAAACTGCTCTGACATGCTCTATCGTCTCTTAGAGAAAGGCGGGTTATCTCCCCTGCTCCTAAATACTCCTTTATGTAAAAAAGATACACTTAGACTTTGTAGGAAATCTTATCTTAAAAATCAGCAAACAAATGCAGAATCACCATATCTGGCAGCTGCAACGTTTGCATACTTCAATAGGTCCCTGTGAGATCTAATGAATTATGAGTATAGTGTTGTCTTTTTTTCCCTTGAGTCATGCACCCCATGTATTTTGAAACTAAAAGCCTTTTTACATGAAGAGAAATGCACACATATTAACAAGACAAAATCACCCCTCCAAAAATTTATCCCCTGGACAAAGTATGACAACATTGTCTTAAGCAGACTTGACCTGGAAATACTTTTCTGGCCCACACAGGCATCAGGTTTCAGTCCCATTTTCCCTTCTTACCTTCAAAATAATAGGCTCTCTTCTTCCTGTCTGAGACACCTGAAAGCTGATGGTCCATTGACAGCTGCCTGAATTGGTTTATTCTTTGTTAACTGTTTACTTTGGATCAAATGAAAGCAAAAAGGAAACGGAAAACAGCCCCACTGGGAGAAGACTCATGTGGGACAAATTAGGAGCCACTGTAAGATTTAAAAGTCTGGGGGAAAAACAGGACTAACTGGAGGCAGCTGTCAGGATGTGGTTTTTCTGTTTATATTCTTCTCCTTCCCTTCCTTAACCCACTTATGGATATTATGAGGGAAAGTAACCGTGTGTATGTGTATATGCACAAGGAAAGCATGCAACACTGATACCTCTTCTCCATATAGAAGGCATGAGAATATAATTTAAGAAAAAACCTTTTTTCTTATCCAAGTACCATAACATGCTGTAAAATTGCAGTTTTAGAACATCAGTTTAATTATTAAGTGAGATGCAATCTGGAACTGGAGACCTAATTCTCCACTTTGGTTTTGTGAATGGCAATCCTGTTGCTGGTTCAAACTTTCCTTGTACTCCCTCATCCAACTCCCCCTCTAAATACGAAATACCAAGTAGTTAACAAGGCATATCGCCACATACAGAAGAAGTGTTGCTAATTCAGAAGAAAAAACAAAAAAGAATCTCAGTAGTTTGAGTTTTAACCTTCAACATACAGTAAGTGATGCATACATGCTACAAAAAATGCAAAAGATAAAGAAAATTTCATCCCCTGGAGGAATTCTTCCCTTTCACATCTTCTTATGACTACCTCCCCACTTAATACTGTAATACTCCATGTAATGCACTCAAGGAGAATAAGTTCAGTAGCTATTGTTAACTAATAGCTAAATCAGTACTCCTGGGGATATGAGCCCCCCATCCCTTACCACAATCTTCACCTTCATGTCATATCAGCTCAGGTCATTTTAGGGTGGGATAACACCAAAGTCACAGATAATAGAACAGGAGACAGAAGGAACAAATGAATAGGACACAGTACAGGCTGCTTGTTCCAAACCACTGAACAGCTGACAATCCCCAGTTCCTCCAAAGATAGTTCTGCCTCTCCTCATTTTTCCTCTTGCTTCTCCCTCTGCGCTTCTTCCGACTATGAAGCCATAAGTGAATCGGCAAGTTTCTGTGTTTCAAACTTCAGACAAATCAGAATTGCATAGAAAACAAATTATACAAGAACCATGAAAGTCTCCTTTGCTCCTCCCCTTCCTCTTAAGAAGGAAGACATCGCTGATATCACAAAGCTGATCTGACTCCAGGGGTGATCAATATACTTAGATGCAAAAGAGCATAAAAAGTTTTAAGTGCAATCACAGAAAAACAAAACACAAATGCTTGGCCAAAACTGACAGATGCAATCACAAATTGTTTTCCTTTAACTGTTCAAATGATTTGACTTTCCCTGCTGGGTGAATGAATCAGAGATAGCTTAGTAGCAGGCATGTGCCTTTCACAATCCGTATTTCCTGTGTAATTACCTGCTTTGGTCCTAGCTTGCCAGTGTATTATTGCATTAAGTGCCTCAACAGGTGAAGTTAACAAAGACAATACTATAACAATATGCCTTTCTGCAGTCTAGCAGTCAACTAAAAGCAGGCTTTCAGTTTGCTATGAGCATGTCCACAAGTCATATGGACAAAAGACCAGGTTTTATCCTTCCTTCTGGCAAGAAGTTCTAAATCCAGTATCACTAACAGCAAGCTACCTCAGAGCCCAGTCAGAGGCTGCTCCTCTGTTTGTTACTGTGGTTGAATATATTCTCATTTGCTTTGAAACAAATGATCATGCCTTTCATTTCAGTCCTCAAAACCAAATTTTTAAGTAGAAAAAACAGAAGACAAAGAGCATCTATTTTATGAAGGATGAAAAAGGAAGATTACAAAGATTTTTTGTCTGAATGTTTTGCTTTCATGTCCTTTGCAATAAACAGAAAACATAACAAGAGCTAATGATTTCATTTTATTCACCTAGCTTCCCATTTCTGGAAAGTTATCTAACTCATGATCCCACCACAACACCCTTAATGAATTTAGGAAGGAAAGGTATTTCTCCTTGCTAAGAACACACGTAACAGAAAAGACCGGTTTCCACACCAAATTACAAGTTCTTCTTGCAGTAACTACCATTCCTACTGCTATGTTTATGGCACATGACTAATTCTAAAAGATGTAAATGTGTTTTTTGAACTACCATTCTAAGGTGACACCTAGTAACCTCTGGGAAAAGGGAGCAGCATTTTCTACATACTTAACACAGGAAAACATCATGCCCCCTGTCTTCTTAGTAGGCGTATTTATATGAACCCATTCACCATCATACAGTGCAATGTTCAGAAAAGCACTCTGCCACACATTTAATTAAGCTTTGATTGACAGAGTCAAAAAAAACAGTATGTGAGTTAAGCCACTGAGCTATCCCTACCACTCTCAAGGAAAAATATAAAAAACCAAAACTAAACAAAATACCCCCAAAACCAAACCCAACAAAAAAAAAAACCCACACAAAAATGCCCCAAAACAAACAAAAAAACCCCACCAAACTCAAACCAAAAAACTTCCACATAACAAAACAACAAAAATTTGCATAGTTATCTTAGCATTGTTGTCACATGTATTTATTCTCCCAGATTCTCCGTAGGCATCTGAGGCTGTAGAGGCTGGAACCTGAAAAAACACTGTGTTGTGACAAAGCAAATTCAAGTTTTTCTAGACAGCTCTGTCAATTTGTTGTTACATTAAAGGCATCAATTATTCCTTGTCTGCACAAGATTAATCAAAAAGAAAGAAATATAGCTAGTGTGGCTGAAAGAAGCGGCAAGGGAGTGAGAGAAACAAAAATTTTTCACGTGCATATGAATGGCCTTTAAATGGCAGTAACCTAGAGAAGGTTATTAGAAACTATTAAACATTTCTTGCATTGCTTCCTGTCCTGCAAAGGACCAAAGCAGACTAACTGGCAGGGCTGAAAGTTCTGGCAACCCTTACTCCTGTATTCCACAGATTCATCTCTGGTTCGAAGGGAAAGGAGAAATAGAACAAGGGGAAATAGAAGATAGGCAGGAATAAGAAAAGTCTTCCTAAATTACTAGCTGCAAAAATGGCGCAGTAAAGAGCAGCAGAGTAGCCAAAGCAGGCATTAGCAGTACCTTTCTTCACTGAACAAAACATCCTGCACATCTGCCACCGTGGTTGGCAAACACTGCTCATTGTCTGACAAGTCACAGTCCAGATAACAGTGGATCAGACACTTAAAATTAAACAGCTAACACTCAGTTTTTCATTACCTAAGTGTCATTCAGTAAATCTGTCCGGCTGCTTACGAAAAACTAACCTGGGCAAGACTCCAAGGCTCAAAAATCAAAAATGGCTCATTCCACTCCATGCAGGCCGTGTCTAAGCACATTCACTCCCCCCCAAACAGACTTCTCCTAACAAAGGGAGATTTCCAAACCACAGTAGAGCCATCCCACAGGCTGCACAGCATCAGGCTCTCCTCCCTTGGCAGGGACCCCTTGCCTTTCAGTCCCAGGTTCTGAAATGTGATGCTCAACATCTCTCTTACCTAGTAGGACTCCCCCAGAGTGTGCTGATGGTTAAACTCACATGTACATGGTTAAGTCAGAAACACGCTACTTGATTTAAAAACCATTTCTTTCCATAGTGATTTTATCAGTCAACAACACAGTGCGACAGTAATGGGAGGAGAATAGCACATAAATCCCTACACTAGACAAAAACTGTAAGGATGCATCCCACAGGCTGCTTATTGTGAGTGGGGAAAATAAAAAATAAATAAATAAAAAAAAAAATAAAAAAAAAAAGGAAAAGCCAATCATGCTTGTGACTGAAATAAAGCTGTAAAGCTGCAATGTTTTGCTTTACTGCCATGCTGTGGAAAACACAGTACAGCATCCAAGCCAGGATTCTTTTTCCACAGCGTGGCAGTAAAGAGAAGCAGCACAATTGCAACCCACCTTGGGATGCAGACTGAAGAAGGGCAATGACTGGGCTACTTTCACTACTACTCAAACAACAAAGACACAGTTTAAAAAAGATACTCATCATGTCAGTTGAGGAGAGGAGAGGCTTGCTAATAAAGGGAAGGATCTCTGTATTCTTCCAAAGTATGTAGATCTTCCTCCTTACTGTCCATCTGTTTCTGGTTTTGGCTCTGACCAAAATATTCACTCTGCCGAAAATGTAGACAGCAGTCCTATGCACAATAGCATCTGGGACAAATCACTGCAAAAACAAGTACCTTTCTTTGTTTGGTGTTAATCTAAACCAGCTATTAAAACTGTTTTGGCTAAAACCTTGCTCCTCCACAGCAGGTCCTTCAAGCACTTGGTACACACATTACAGACAGGCCTACCACTTTGGTAGTTTCTGTGGCCTCAGCCCCATGACAACAACTCATGGTGTTCAGCATGGCACCTAGTAACCTGAATCCTTCTGTTCAGTGGGTGGGATGCCAGCAGCGTTGCATGTATTATTCTCAGGATTGGGATAGGGCTCCAAGTCTACATATAAAAAACTCTTATTCTTAACCTGTAATGATTATCATTGAGAATACTTAATTCACACAATTTCCATTACTAAAGCTTTGCTACAGATTAAAGAAATAATAATGCTAACAATTGAAATTAATTGCCTTTTGTGCCAATGTGAACTGCCCTACTTCCCTCTTACTGGGGCTCTGACTCTTTTGATCTGTCCATCTCTGTTACAAACATGAGCTGCAGGAGTGGCAGGTTGAAGTAGGAATGAAGCGAGTAATTCCTGAGTGGAATGTAGCTGAAACTGGCAAGCAGCCAAGATGCCAGCCTGAACTGTTCAGAAAAAAATAGGAGTAATAACAGTAACAAATTTTGTAGTTACTGTTTCAAATAATCCCAACAAAAAGTATCACTGGGAAATTCAGAATCATGCTGAATCACTGGCAAAACAGCTAACTGTCAGCATACATTCAACCACAGCTAATCTTGAACTATCATAAGAAACACTGGGGTTTTTTTTAAAAAGCATTTTAAAAAAAATTTCCTTTTGCATGTAACTTTGTATACATAAAAATATTTGTGTGGGAAACTAGCCTGTGTTCTACTTATTTCCATACTCAACAGCTAATTTGAACATCTCAGAAAATTACAGTAACAAATCCAGTTTATTATGCCAAAAGAAAAAAATAAATGAAAAACAATGAATAAGAGCTAAATAACAAAATTTTAAAAATTAATGTGACCAGTGACAACAGTGAGAGTAAAGGATAGGTAATGCCCAAAAGGATGGCAACATAAAAGAAAAAAATACCCTCTGTTCAAAACACAGGCTTAAATTATACTACCTTTTTTATTTCCAGGCTTAAATAGACTGGTTGATAAGGGTACGAAATACCACACAGCACTGTTATTTTTTATAGAGGGAAACAATATGCTTAGACAATTTTCACTTGGGGAAAAAATATTATAGCACTCTGTGCCAACTATAAAGACTTTCAGACTTTTTTGTTTGTTTGTTTCTTTACAATACCGTTATTAGATTCTCACATTTCTGAACATACAAAGACAATATAATATACAGAGAATCTTTACTGAACACAATAGTTTTAGGAAGTATGACCTATTTTTTTCTTTTAGGTTCAGAGGTTACAATACCCATTGCAGACCAGCTAGTAAACACTGCATCATTGGCATTTCCATATTTTCCAATAAATGAGTCTTTGAAAGCCTAAACAGTGTAACAAATGCATCAACTGCCTGCCTATTCAAAGACAGTCTTTGTAACTAAGTCATACTAAGAAATCTAGGTAGACAGTAAAAACATCCCCTTAAACTGCTGAGCTATTACCTTTTACATCTTATCACGAAAAAAATGCCGAACCACTCCCTTTCCTCATTGCTTCATGGGTACTTCTTTCCCAGTGTTTTGGGTTTTACTTCACTGAGAGCTGGACGGAGGATAAAAAACATGCACAGCTGCGGAGACCTACGCTTTTTAGTGGGAGATTCACAAAAATGCCTAGCTGCCATTTTCAATGCAGCACACGGGTTTCAGACATCAAAACTAAGATTATTAAAAACCCACCACAATGAAACACAATTACGTGACCGACCATGCCGTCACCCACATTTTATCACTGTGTCAGCTGGCACTTTTACAGTCACCCTGACACAGTCACCCAGGGGTTTTCCCCCTCTGCTGCAGGCAAGAGGGATTGGCTTTGGAGAGAAATTTCTGGAAGGGCAGATTTGGGCTGGCGCCACCTCCGCCACACTCCCCGGAGCATTGCGTGCCGCGGGCAGCAGAGGAGCATGAGGGAGGTACTGGTGGTGGGTGATGCACCGGGTGGTCACAGGACTGCAGCACTTAGCCCGCCACCCACTCCCCACTCTGTCTCCAATCATTTCCATACCCACAGAAGCATGAAAGAGGGGCAGTGACAGACATGAAACTTTGCACGAAACACCATGGAGGAGCTCCTGTCTAGTATTCATTGGAAATTAACTCCTTACTGACTTATGTGACATTCAAACAAAGCCAGAAAAAAAAGGGGGGAAGGAGAGGGGAGCTGACGATGGGGCATGAGCCACAAATCAGACTCATAACCCAGCGTGGGGTTGAAACAGCAAACACTGGAATTGACCTGCACCCAAAAAAAAAGGCGGGGTGGGGGAGGAAATAAATTTCTTATTCAGTTGTACACTGAAACGAAATTATCCCCCCTCAATGGCTTACTCATCCCAAGCCAAGCCTTTGTTCAAAATACCACTACTAGCATGACAAAGTGGAAAGAACCAAAACATCTGCTCATTCAAGAAGTGTGGATCTCCCTCTTCTGCAGAAAATGTTCTCGCAGGATTTTGACTACAATGAAAAGTGTAGGAAAACCAAAATTAGGAGCATTAAACAGTGTGGTTTCAGCTCTTCCACTTCCTCCCTCTGAAATGCTGCCATATAAGCAATGACAATAATTATAATATTTAACAAATAATCTATATATTTATACA
>VXBJ01001579.1:355873-371354 GCA_013400055.1 Nycticryphes semicollaris
GAAGGGAAGGGAAGGGAAGGGGAGGGAAGGGGAGGGAAGGGGAGGGGAAAGAAAAGATGCACCACAAACCTAAAAACAATGTAGAGGAAAAGATGGGAGCAGAGAAGCAATGATTAAAAGAATAAAAATCTAAAAATTTCTGCAGCTGCACAAGAGTAAAGGTGCCAACAGCATAGCAAAGCCAAAACCACTACAGAATGGACTGACCAGGACACCTTACACAGAACTGCAGCTCCTGGCATTTGTATCAGTCACAGCATTAGCACAATAGAGCAACTGCCAAAGGAAAAGAGCTCCAAAGAAACTTTCTATTTACTATCCTGTAAAATCTATACTACACTTTCAGAATCCTCTTAGAGGGAAAGCTGCTGAAGAAATGAACCTTCAAGCACACACCATCAGGCAAAAGACAATGAGGAAGCAAACAATCACCCAGATGAAACCACTAAAAAGACACATTTTCCTTGTTCACAAACTGCAAAACAGGCCTCATTTTCTTCACCAAGTCATAAAAGAACATAAAAACCAGTAAGGAAAATTTCCATGATGCCTAAGACTATATAAACCTAACAATTTTCTTCTGCAGTAAAAAAAATTAAATAGTAATAATGGAAAACCTTGGGAAATGTAGAGATTTTATTAGTTTTATTAACTCAACAATATAAACTTGAATTATCTCAGTTTGTTTATTTGCTAGTTACTCATTTCAAAGTGCCTCTCAGTGCTAATGAAAATAAAATCTCAAGTGCTTTATAAAAGCAATGGGGCTGGCTGAAATGACTAGAGATTTTTATTTTATTTATGTTAAGATGTTTTCCCCTCAATTAGTAACTAAATTGTTAATTTAGGAAGCGGTAGTTACATTTTTATATCTCCTGTATTAGTAATGCCATCAAAATAATCAAAGCCAAATAAACAAACCCCCAAGTATTAATGTAAATATTATTTGGGTGATTACTTTTTATTTATTGCCACTAGATATTTATTAATACCAGTATGCTAGAAAGGGGTGTATTTAACCTTTTTGCCCCATCCCTAAATTCTTTAACTGTATGGCACAGTGTGACTATTTATGCTTAATTTCTTTTTTCCTCCTCCATCTACTTGTTTTCCTGCCAGTATGTGCTCCCAGCCTGAACTAAATTAAAAAACTATTTTCAACCGATTCAGAACTATTTAAACTTATTATTCCTTCAAGGAAATTTTTACTTGAAGCACTTCAGGAGTTAAATTGCTAAGTTAAAACCAAAGTAATGACCCCAAGCAGAGATTACTGAGTTGCAGAGTAGATTCATATAAATAAAATTGGACTGAAAGGCATTTCCCGCTGAATGATAGTGTCTCGATTAAATCTTGTACTGGCACTAAGCATGCCTTGTAGTTTCTAACAGCCCATCACTTGCATTAAGACTGCCACAAAGTGAATGAATACCAAACAAATCCAATCAGAACTTTGCCCTCAAAGCTGTGAAAGCCTCCAATTTTCTAATATTTCCAGACCACTTGAGTGACTGCCTCACAAAACATAAGAATAATTAAACTGACATGAAACAACTGTCCTGTTTAAATCCTAGGGGCAGTTTGTCTAACCTTCTGATCCCAGGGGAACGTACAGCCACTCAAGCACCTGTCTGTGGTCACTATCTGACAGCCTTCACAAAAATATTCTTCCTGGTACATGGGACCATCTACCACATGCACTAACATGATCCATTTATGATATCCCGCAAATGCAAATATTATTCTCACCTGCAAATGTGAAACAATTTTGTTATGGCTGAATCTTCCATCAGAATCCTCTGTCTGTAAGAAAGCCAAATAATCTGACCAAGTCAAAACATCTGATATGTCTTCATAAATAACCCCACTTTTAAATTATTAAAACTCAGAGCAAAACTCAATTATTAAAAACTGAGCACGTGCGACTTGCCTTAAAAAAGAGAAAAAAAAGAAAAAACACTGGAATTATTATAGCTTAAATCAACTTTTGTTCTCAGAAATATCATCCTCCTGATTTTATTTAAGGCAATGGCAGCTTTTTCCACTGACTTCAATGAGATCATGAGTTGGACTTAAAAATTGTAAAATAACACATCTCATAATTCATTACCCACATTTGCTGCCAATTTTTTCCCTTAAAAGAAAGTAGAAAAAACCAATTCATTGTTAGACATTGTAAATTATTAACTTTGCCAATTCCATTCTTAATTGTGGTTACCAATTTCAAATACATTCACATGTTTTATAAAAGTGAATTTCCTTCCATCATCTTGGATGCTCTACAGTATACATATTTGCAGGGACAAAACTCATTTTGTTCACCATTAAATTGTAAAATAATAGTATAAGAAATTGCTCAGTCTAGAAGGAGCTCCATCAGTATCTTAAAAACCACAGCCTCCATCTGCATTATGAGATAAAACAAAAATACAAAATCAAATGTCTGAAGGACAGGGGAAAAAACAAACTCCAATATCTGTAAAAACATAATCCGCAAATATTGTCTTTTTCCCCTTATTTAAAAAATAAATTAAACCAAAACAAAATCCCTCTTTTGCATATTTTCCCGAAAAGAAAATAATTTCTATTTTGACTATTCCAGAGTTTCAGTTTAGGACCAACTGAAAAGCTTCTCCTGATGAGTTTCTCTCATTATGGAAAAAATGAGACCACTCATCTGCCTAAGATCTTCTTGTCTGAGAAACGGTTTGGCAAGATTGTAGTGTGCATCTTCCAAACATTGATAACACTTGCATATAGTCATATTTTATTCTAAAAATTAGTTATTTCATAGCTCATTTACAGGCATCTTTCTGAAACTTCAAAATGAGTTGGCAGTCTGAGAAAGGATTTCAAAGGGTCACTTGATTTTCCTCTCATAGTACATTTGCTATATTAACCACATTTAGCGTCACACCATCATGGGCCTCAGGTTTATTATTTCTATGTACTCTTCAGGGCTTCCATTTTCATCTTTTCAGCTCAGTCACAGTTTTTCACATACTGCTCCTGACCAAGGATAGAATAGTGGAATAGTGCTCACCTTTTTTTTTTTTTTTTTTCTTTTAAGCTATATATTCAGATGAATGTCAAGTGCTGATTGAGAACACATTCCATGATGATCCCTATTTTCAGTTAAAATACATACTTACAGTTTTAGATTTAACTCCCTGCCTTTTCAGTCAGAGCCATTTTGCTGGAGTCAATCAAGCGTGTGATTAGAAATAATAACTCACAAGCAATGAATTCAAAAAGATTAGATCTTCGCCAAACTGTGTAAGTGTGGCAAACTGCTACCTCTCCTCTCATACTCTAAGAAGGTACTAAAAACATATTTTGTGACTTAAAATATCCAACATTTAAATTCTCACTTTCCATAAGGTGCAATCACTACAGGTGTGGCTTTCCTTGGGTGGATACCTCCTATTAACAACATTGTTGAATTAGACAGGACCAGAAACAAAAAATGTGGGGAGACTTTCACATACTTTTTTAAAAAGTGAAACTACCCAAAATGCAAAATTTTTTTGTTGTTTTCAAGTAAAAGTCTATTGGTAATGAGCTAAGATATAAAACTGTATGTTAATGACAGTAATGGTATCTTAGTTAATCTTCAGTTGCCCTCTTTCAGAAATGTCTGATCACTGTGAAGTACAGTTGTCAAAAATGTCAGAGCAGAACATCAGAAAATGGTATCTTTATGAAGGAGAAAATACAGTTAGCTTTCTCTTTAGGTTCTCTCCCTCCAAAATGGAAGGTCAAAAAATACTCTTTTGTTTGTTTGTTCTACTTTATTAACTAAATTAAGAGCCAAATTCCAATGTCTAGCATGCAGATTTCAGAATATTCAGATATTACTCCACATGGTTTATATTAACAGCCTAAAAAAAGAATTACCTGCTTTTAGAAAAATCTACCATGCTTAGATAAGCCTAAATTGGTCTCTGGCTTTACATACCTCCTTATCTCCATCTATTTCCCACTCTTTTACTGAACACATATACAGGATTTTAAAATCATTATTTGGCAGCAGCTCTCAAAAATTGTATGAAGCCCTGCTTTTAATGTCAGATTTTAAAATTGAGATTCCTGGCAGGGAGAAGTTCAAGTGAATTGCAATAGTTTACTCAGCAAGCTATTCATCAGAACATCTGGAGCTGCTCACAATTCAATGACCTTACTAACTTGCCAGCAATCCTAATATAGTGACCTAAAAATACTTTTAAATATTGTCCTTTTTGAGGTTTCCTCTGGTACACCTTAAGTGTCCTTTTCAGTTTCTAAAGACAATTTGCCATATAGTTCTGCTCCTCAACTGCCACTCTACATCAGCAATAACAATAAATATTTGTCTCAGGCCAACTGTCCAAGCAATCAGAAGAAACAAATCTCATTTTGAGTGAACTTTGACATATACTGAAATACATCTCGTACCTCAGTGTCAAAACTTTAAATGGGCATTGGATACAAAGAAGGATTCGCCACTACCTTCCACTTAATAACAGTATGTAAAACTGCAGTGTTTTGCTACATTTCCTG
The DNA here is from genome assembly GCA_013400055.1 of Nycticryphes semicollaris. Taxonomy (NCBI): domain Eukaryota; kingdom Metazoa; phylum Chordata; class Aves; order Charadriiformes; family Rostratulidae; genus Nycticryphes; species Nycticryphes semicollaris. The sequence goes on from VXBJ01001579.1 coordinate 360,413, forward strand.
TATCAACTGAAAAAATTGCTACATAAGTCCTCTGAAAAATTACATACCATCTTTCCAGAACAGTCCTTTAAATCAGAAACAGCACTGAAAACATCTAGTTCAAATGAAGGAGCATGAACCATATATGGGATATCTTTCACATCAGCATTTTTTTAGTAAGTTTCTTTCCTTTTTGCTTTTTTTTCTTAGATTCTCCTGAAAACAATAAGCATTATTTTCTTCAGAAAAGAATAATACAGAAGTCTGTGTTCTTGTTTAGTGTATAATATAAAATGGCTTTTATAATCTTTCTGATGACAACAATCAGAAAACTCCTTAATTTAATTGTGAATACATGTAAAAATAACTACTGTAATTACCCAATTCCAATGCTAAGACCTCACTAACAATTTTGACACATAATCTATGATAAGTGAAACTATTATGCTTATGTATTCTTTGTAGCAGTTTACATGCTGTCTGTAACTTTAATTGTCTTCACAGGAGGTATAGATAGGATCATGAGCATAAATTTAACTTATATTTAGAAATAGCACCACAATTTTAATATTCATGTAATAATAAAAAATGTATTAACAACTCTACAGCTCTCACATTTTATAACATACAACATATTCCCACACATTCCTACTGTCCTACAAAAGTGACAGTTAGCAATCATTTTAAAAAGTCCTCACAAGTACATTGGGCTTTCCTGAAATCACTTAAAGGCATAAAATCTCAGTCATGCAAAACTAGAGCTATCATTCAATTTCAGATATACATTTACAGAAAAATAATCAACAGAACAATTTTTAAAAATATATATCTTACTTAAAATACTGATAGGAGAGCACTTTTGTTACTCCTTAAGTGAGCTGTTCATACACAGTTATCAATCAGTACCGTTTTTACTTGTAATCTATTACCCACAGCTTTTACATTTATTAAAGCAAGTGCAATGAAAGATTATTTTTAGGGGATGAAGGGAGGACAACATGACATGTTCAAGATAAAAAGTAATCAAAGCAGCCAGATTTCTTTATCTAAAACTTAACTGAAATCGAAGTATATATAAGGACAACAATTCATTGTGGAGCTTGACAGCTATTTTATACAAATTTGGAAATTAATCAGGCAAAAAGAAATGGGATTATTTAATCTGCTGCTCAAGATGTCCCCTTCACAGATTAAAAAAAAAAAAAAAATCTGTTTCAAAAAGGTACAAATTCCATTTGCCCTTCAGTTATATATACAAAGCAAATGATTTTGGGGCACAAGTCCACAATCGATAGACTTGTGAAAACAATGTTTTTCACTTAAAATTTTTGATGAAGTCAGAGAATAATGGCTACTTGATTGCACAGATGATTTTCATTACTAAACATTTAATTAAGTTTGGTTACTATGTTCTATTTTTAGATGAAACATTGGATAATATTTGAGAATAAAAAAATCTGATTTCCATTTGTAGCTTAGAAGGCTTTTCTATTAGATTTATTTATTATATCATATTATTAATTACAGCAATTACTATATTCCCATTTTTTGTTCATGAGTTAATAAACATACACAACCCTTCTACCCATTTCTTATGAGATAAACAAACAGAAAAAAAAATCCAAACACCAAAAAGTAGCTAAATCTTAATGCAGAACTAAGAATCATCACAGGTGGTAGGCATATCCTGCCACATCATTTGTGAGCCTCCAGTTTGGGGGCGGATTAAAAAAAAAAAGGAAAAAAAGAAATTACTCTGACATTAAGTAAATCATGTGAAATATATGGCAATGTACTCTTTCTACTAATCTTTATTGGTAATTTATAGCTGCTGGACATTTGTAAATTTAACAGCCCATCAAAGTCCATTTGAGAGGACTCAATCCTAAGTACTCATTAAGTGAAATTAAACATAACTTTCCATAAAGGACTATGCAGCATGAATGGGTGGGCAAGCTTGTGAGCAGCTACCACTATAATAATTTATAGTTTGTAATCCTGCCTTATTACTTCCAAAAACATAAAAAAGCACTTGGCAGCTACAAAAAATACTTAGTCCATGCTATAAATTACTCTGGCAGAAAAATCTTTTATGTCCCTGAAGGATGCACTAATTCTTCCTTCTCCAGTGGAAAAAAGATAAGCTAAATACAGAAATACACCACCTCCCTTTATCTGCAGGACAGTATTCCCTGCATGTTTTTCTCCCCAGCTATTTATGTTCTCTCCAAGAGCACAAGTCATAAATAAGGGCAGTAAGAATTCAGGTAAACGCCACAGAGCTATCCGGACCATCCAGATATGCAATTCCCTAGAAACAGTCTATACACTTTAATAAGTATGTCCTCCCCATAAAGACACCTCTCTCTCCACAAAATCAAGCACAGAACTATACTGTTGGACTCAAAAAGAAAAAAAGCAAAGACCAAGAAAGGAAGAGAGGAAAACTAAATATGACAGAAGGTACCTTTTCAAAACCACGTCTTGAACACAAGTTTCTGAGATAACTAGTATGATTTTAAAAGCATCCAAGAAGGCAACTGGCAGATTTTGTAATTCAGCCTGCCTCTGGAAATATCTGTCTCAATTTTAATACATTTATTTTTTTTTAACCTAGGAAGCACATACATAAGAAAAGCACAAATAGCCACACACACACAAAAATCCCCCAACAACCCAATAAAACCAAATGAATAAAACCAAACCAAGAGCAACTTTTGATATCAAGATGTTTTGAGATTTACACCTGAGAATGGATTACACCAAGCAGTATGCAAGGTAGCATGTGAAAAATTCATAAAAGAGACTGTAAGCTAAGCAGCCATAAGGATTAAAATAAAAAATGTTTTTAAACTTGGTTAAGAAAAACAAAATACTTTTTAGAAGCTTCCACCTCCTACACAGTGAGCTGACTAATTGCAGGACTGACAATGCTAGTTTAACTTCTTTTTCGGGTGCTAGCAGCACACTCCCTCTGCAGTGATAGCATGCAGAGGGCAAGCCCTGTGCTCAGGAAAAGATTCGATGCTTGAGTGAGCCTGAGCAGTCAAAATGGCAGTTGGGAGGTGAAGAGGTGGAGACACCATCTCAGAAGCACACCCTCAGCCCCTCCTGATTCAGCGAGATGAGTGGTCTGGACAACCTCTCTGAGCACAGCACTATAGGGGCATACATGATACTGGCTCCAGATAGGCTGGACTGAGTTACGGTGCAGGCCACAGTGACCACCATGTCTGCGGGCACACCTGGCAGCATTAAAGAATTCCTGAGGTCCAGCCTGGATAGTCCTGTGATCTGAGATTTTACTGCCATCTTTTTGACAGAAAGTTCATTAGTCATTTACCACCATGTCTCAGGCCAGTCTCTCACCAGCATACCTCTTCAACCAAACAAAAAACGGCAGATTTCAGAACATTCTCCAGCCTTAACGCCACTTATAAACATTGGCTACTATTTACCAAGCAGTAAACAAGGTTAGTGACCTGCTACATCACTCAGACACACATGAGATGATGGGACTGGATGGGACCCACCCAAGGGTATTGAGGGAGCTGCCAGTAGTGCTGACCCAGACACTTGCGACCGTTTATCAGTAGTACTGGCTAACCAGGAAGGTCCCAGCTGACCAGAGATTAACTAATGTGACACCCACATATAAGAAGGGCCAGAAAGAAGATTGGGGGAACTACAGACTTGCCAGTCAGACCTCAGTGCCAGTGTTATGGACCAGATCCTCTTGAGTGCCATCACATGGCACATACAGGACAACCAGGCCATCAGGCTCAGTCAGCATGGGTTTATGACAGGCAGATCCTGCTTGACAAACCTGATCTCCCTCTATGACAAGGTCACCCACATAGTGGATGAGGGAAAGGCTGTGGACGTTGTTTACCTGCACTGTAGTAAAGCTTCTGACACCATTTCCCACAGTATTCTCCTTGAGAAACTGGCTGCTCATGGCTTGGACAGGTGTATTCTTCGCTGGGTAAAAAAACAGGTGGAAGGTCAGGCCAATGAGCTGTTGTGAATGGAGTTAAATCCAGTTGGTTGCCAGTCACAAGTGGTGTTCCCCAGGGCACAGTTCTCTTTAATATCTTTATCAACGACCTGGACAAGGAGATTGAGTGCACCCTCACTAGATCTGCAGACACAAAGTTAGGTGGGAGTGTTGGTCTACTTGAGGGTAGAAAGGCTCTACAGGGGGATCTGGACAGGCTGCATCAATGGGCCTAAGGCAATTGTATGAGGTTCAACAAGGCCAAGTGTGGGGTCCTGCACTTAAGTCACAACAACACCATTAAGTGCAAAAGGCCTGGGGAGGAATGGCTGGAAAGCTGCCCAGTGGTAAAGGACATCGACATGCCAGCTCATGAACATGAGCTAGCAATGTGCCCAGGTAGCCAAGATGTCCAACAGCATGCTGGCTTGTATCAGAAATAGCATGATCACTAGGGAAGTGATCATCCCCCTGTACTTGGCACTGGTGAGGCTGCACCTTGACTACTATGTTCAGTTTTGGATCTCTCACTACAAGACACTGAAGTGTGGGAGCGTGTCCAAAGAAGCGCAACAAAGCTGGAGAGGGGTCTAGAGAACAAGTCTCATGAGGAGCAGCTGAAGGAACTGGAGTCATTTGGTCTGGAAAAAAGGAGTCTGACAGGAGACCCTATCACTCTCAACAATTACCTGAAAGGAGGTTGTAGCAAGACAGGGATTGGCCTCTCCTCCCAAGTTGCAAGTGATAGGACAAGAGGAAATAGCCTCAAGTTGTGCCAGGGGAGATTTAGACTGGATAGCAAGAAAAAATTTATTCACCAAACATGAGGTCAAGCATTGGAACAGACTGCCCAGGGAAGTGTTTGAGTCACCATCTCTGGAGGTATTTAAAAGATGGGCAGACATGATGGTTAGGGACATGGTTTGGTGGTAGACTTGGCAGTGCTACGTTAACGACTAGACTTGATGATATTAAAGACCTTTTCCAACTTAAACGATTCTATGATTCTCTGATTAATAGCTTAATTTTGGATCAATAAGAAATATTGTTCTACAAGACAGATGCACTGTAATTTAGCATCAATTAACTATTACAACAAAGTATTGAAGGATCGGAGCCTTCTCCTTACAGTTTAACAAGGAACATGACTGGACAGATTTGAGAAAACAGAGCCCATCTTTATTTCTGGAAAAGGAGAAAGGAGATTCTTCAGGTTCATATCCTTACCTATTTATAGCTACCAAATATAAAATATATAGATATATAGCTATCTTACAAATATACATCACATATATACAAATTTATATTACAAATATATAGCTATCTTACAAGAAGTGTCCCAGAAACAGAAGGTAACTCAAAAACAAGACACAAAACCTTGGGGTCCTGAAGCCGTAGGACATAAAAGATACACTCAAAAGCTCACACATATCAGTAGCCCATACCTGAAGATTATTTCATAGATTGACACATCCCATTTTAAGAACTTCTTATTGAATACCTAACTTCTTAAATTGCAATTACTTATATCTGCTGACTCACTAAGCTGTATAATACACAGGAAATGGTAACTGCACTTTGATTATCAAAGCAGACTACACATCTGGATTTTTAAAGTGCTTGTATGCAAGAATGTCCCTGATACAAGCTTTAAAACTCACCCTGTCATCATTGCCATTACACCTCTGTGGGCGGTGTATGAACTTCTGCCAGTGCTAAATCCTTCACTCACCTAGAGAACTACTAATCTTTTTCTTTCAAGCAGATGTTTTGAATAATGAATTAAAAGATGGAAGCCAAGGAAAAACAGACCCTGATTCATACTTCATTCTCTTTTCTTCCTCCTCTAATTCATTCTTTTCTTCCTCCTTCTCTTCTAAAGCCAAAGGTAGGTTATAGTCCTGATTTAAATACCGATTTTCATATACTTGTGGTACAGAAAGAAACTACAAAAATGTGAGTTTGTGTAGCAATTATATACCCATAAACACATGATAATATATCTATAGAAACAAATAAATGGTATGTACCTGTGTAAAAACACTTATTTCCTTATTCTGGGACACAAAGGTAACTTCTAGCATAGAAATAACTTTGGCAAAATTAAGTTCTTCAAAATGTTTTCTAAATGAAAGATTGTACTTCTCCTATTTAATGCAGTGGTGGGTAAAAAAATTGTTTGAGGATTTTTCTTCCTCAGTCTCTAATTACTTTTCTCTGGTTTTGGGTCCCTAGTGTTGTGGCACAGGACTATAGTCATTATTTCCAACAGGACACAGGTTCCTTTCTTTACAGCTGATTAGGGTATTTTATAGCACCATCATCAAAGAAGCTGTAAGGGTTTGTGTTGTTTCATTAAATGTTACAAGGCTGCATTTCCTATATGAAATACAATTTTGTGTATTTTTTGTCGTTTTTATTGTCATAGTAATCTTTGCAAGATTTACTTCATTTTTTTCCCTTGCTGTTTGTTTTGGCTCTTTTTGGCAGATTTAATATAGGAAACATTAATGGCAGATGCTTATTAAAGTATAGGGATGAAATCATTTGGGATCTTTGCACTATTCTTAACAATGAATGGGGATGAAACATTCACTTTTTCTGCTTAGAAATAACAATAGAAGTTTCTAGCCACTTCATTGTCTAAAGAATTGTCACAGAATGTGCATTTAGCATGCAAACACCAGCATCAGCACTACCTCCGTGTATGAAGGTAATAGTAGTAAAGGTTTAGTTAAATAGTGTGTGGTCATTTCCAATATGCACACAAGAAAGTGTGTTACTTAGTATAAAAATATATAATCAGTTCAAGTGCATTAACACACTGTGTTTGTGTAAAGGGCTCCAACTATTAGAAATGCATCAACTTCTATCAAAATAAAAGTGAGGTGCACAAATGTTTCATTATTTCAGCCATGCATCACTCGTCACAATATGTCTATTGCAGCTACACCAGTAGTGTTTACACAAGCTGTAGCTCTTGTTTTCACAAGAGTGGAGAAAGTCCTGCTCATTAGCACTATTCATTGCCAGTTACGCAAGAGGTCTACTTGTAACTACAACATGTGGCTAAACACTGCTTGCCTCAAAGACAAATAATACTACAAAAAAAAATAATTCAGTGTACCTAGAGATCAATAATACAAACCACAGTAACTTCCTCACTAACTTACTTTGTTACTCTGGCCATCTTCCTTGTTTGTGTAATGAAATATCCTTTTTTATCCTGATGATAACTACCAAGAAATGCTAGGGGGTTCAGTGATTAGAACATTCATCTGAAAAAAAATACCAACAAAGGAATTGCTGCTGTTCCAAAATAATTTAGTACTAAACTTTTACAGACTTTATTAGATACTGGCCAAAGCCCAAAACAACAATCATTATTGTTTACTAAAAAGGTCATTTCTTTTCATATTGGAGAAGCAATTATTCCTCCTCTGTCATAGCACAGTGAGGTGTATTACCATATAAGGCATATATTGTTGCTTTATAAATTCACAGAAGCTTCTGGAAATAGGATAACTGGTATTTTTAAATAATTGGGTGTATTCCACATTGTACTAATTTGCATCCAAGATAGCCAGAATATTACAAAAGTAATTCTAAAATAGGGTAGTCTTTAGATTATTTTCGTGTGTGAGAGAGTCCTGTGTATGATTAAATGGTCAGAACTTCTGAAGACTTCTGAAGGTCTGTTGCCTTTATAAAATATTCATGGTTATGCAATTCTCTGTACTAGAACAACAAGGGCATTAAGACCCTTTTGCCATCCACCGATACCTGTCATCGCACCATCCAAAATCATGCAGGATTCATGGTAAACTATCCTTTTCCAAGAATACAACTTCTAATTCCTCTGAAAACTTCATGGAAACGGTTTGTGACAAAGTACTAAAGCCTTCAAGTCCTCGCTAGTCACATGGCTCTACCAAAGAAATCCTTTCCCCTCAAATGCCCAATCAAGCCCCTGACACGATGCCTAGTCCCAGACTTCTCCAGGCAGCCGCGTAGGCAGCTCAGCCCAGGCATGCTAAGCCAGCTGGAGCTGCCTTACTCAACTTTCGCATCACATTACTTCCGCTTTTCTAACTTTTCCACTACTGAGCACCATCAATTATGCACTAGAATAACAGAGGCTTGGCTCAGCAATGTAACATAAAGGCCGATTATGAGTGTAAATAATTTAAACACCTGCGTGCCATGTTTCTTTTAGCAGTGATATGTGGCTGGCGGATGCGATGCACTCGTAGGGAAAGCTCAGCCTTTTAATGTACTGTCAACTCCCCCATTCAGATGATGGGGTTGGCCTACTGCAATGCTGCTGTTGGTCTAAAAACAGAGAGGGTTAAAATAGTTTCTTGACTAGAAAAGAGAATTACTGAGAGTCACACATGCAAGAAAATGCAAGTTTTAAAGTCTATGGTCCACAGAAATCGGCAACCTCTGTTTACATCTCAGTGCATAGACTCTCACCTCTAACTCATTCAAAGGCAACGTTAAAAATGGGGTTTCAGCCTGGGAATGCAATGTTAACATTAAAAGAGGTAGCTATGAAAAAACTGTAGGCTACTTAAGAGTGGAAGAAAAACTTGCCTTTATAAGGAACGGCATATTAGAAAAATTGATTTTGTACTATTAACTACAGAAAGTCCATTTTCCTCTGTTAGGCCATTGGGTACATTGGTACTGCCATTTAGACACTGATAGCAGATTTTACAATTTCTGTTCCAGAGTTTAATTTTACTCCTAGTATGTGACTCAGAGCTATTTCACAAACAGCCAAAGATTAAGCACTTGATACCTCCTTCAAAATGCATAGGTAAAGGTCAAAATGGGGCCCTCCTCACATGAAAATGGCGAAGGAATAAGTTTGCAGTATCTGGATTAGTTTAAGTATGCTCTGAGTTTTCTATAATTTCCTTTGCATGATTCAGCATTTCTGTCACCAGCCTTCACAGTAATAAGATGTGGGACAGCTCGAACATATGCTATTTTAAAACAACCAGGGGACTGTTAATAAAACCCACAGTTGAGAGAGATGGCTTTAAATTACATTTTTTGTTTGCTTTGAAAATCCACTAGTAATTTGACATTGTAATGTAGGATACATGGAATGTTTCCACTTGAAAAACATAGTGCACACTCCAGTTAAATGAGTTTTGAACCAAAAGTGCACATACAATAGCACAGTTCATAGTTTCACATCTGAACTGGGGGTCATGCTACACAGAAAAAGTCCAAAATAACAAAGGGTGGGGATGGCCAAGGGGACAGAATTAAGAAATATGAAACCATTACATGTATAACTGAAATGCACAATCTTTCAAACTGTGGTTTCAAAACTGCATTGGGATTTGACCATGTCAATTGAAGAAAGGGGTAAAGGGGGGCAGTGGGTGTTGTTGCTTAAAACAGCAAACCTTAATAGCATCCATATGATTTAGCAAATCAATGTAGCCAAAGTCAATAAATAATCATGCAGTTATTTTCTGAAACAATTTCATTACTTGCTTTGAGCTAACGATTCGTGATTGAGGAAAAGTGTTTTCATATTTCCTCCTGTAAGATGCATCTTTGCTAAGTTCCCTTCAAATAAAGAGGAGGATTTGCACCTTTATTGTTGTATGAATATTTCAAAGCAACTTCTTTGGAAGGTTACTAGGTTCTTACTGCGTATTTTTTCCAGTATTGATCGTTGGCAAATAGCCTTTCTTAACTCCTTGTGCGCCGTTTTCTCCCAGGCAGCACATTTATTTGCAACAGACTAGACAGGCACACCATACTGTAGGAGTGCCACTAAGTTCCTCTGTGGTAAAGATTGCATGCATGAAATTGTTGCTGTACCACTGCCAGACAACTTGGAAATGTCCTCCATCAAAAAATGTGCAAATGAAACCAAGTATAATGTCTATTTATTTATTTTTTACCCAGGAGTTTTATTTTATGCTGACTGGTATGCAGCACACAGTCTTCACACAGCAGTTCTTTGCAGCCAAGCATTTTATGTGCCATAATGAGGGGCATTTTACAGACACAGTAATTATCATGGATTTTAGGGCTTAGGTAGCTGACAGCCTCATAGTGGGAGACTTCCCTAGACTTAAGACAAAGTTTCTCATTAAGTAATATAGATACATTTCAGTTCAGTTCCACGCAGGCAGGCTGACAGATAAGGCCAAACTTGTAAAACCAGCCATCCATGGGATGAAAGGTCTCAGCAGTGAGCCAATGTGTAAGGTAATTTTAATCAAGAAGGATTGTCATGGACAGCGTCTCTCTACAGGACAATTACCATTTGTGTAGTATTATACAGTATTAAGAACATTTAGCCAACACTGTAGAAATATTTCTCTGACCATCTCGCTATCTAGGTAAGGAAAGAGTGCTATCAGGTTAAGGGTATATACAAAGTAGACATATTTATAAAAAATGAGAAATAAAGATCAATGATATGCTCAACCCTTTACAGGATATCTTGAGGCTTACCACCTCACACTATCCCAAAGTATTTCACTTTCCCAAGGGGACTATAATTTATTGCTTTTATTCCCAACTGTAATTAATCTGTTCTAAACGAGAGCAGTACATCCACACCCTCTCATTTGCAGGAGCACATCTTGCAGGTTCAGTGGTTTCAAGAATGCTAGACTGCGAGAGTTCATTACAGTTAGTAAAGTTAGTAATGTTTACTGTGTTCATGAAATAGTTTTAAGTAGTCACAGTCAATGGAAGTATTAACAAGTACATATATGTAGTCCAGAGATGCTTACAAAAATAATCAAAAGTAGTCATTCAAACCATGTGGGTGGATTGTCCTTGTATAGGGGAAGAAAATAGTACCAGCAACCACGTAAAAAACTCCTAAATTCAGGAATCTATGGATGCCTTTACCTCAGTCTGCCCCCGCTTCCCTGCCCCCCTCCATCCCCTGCCTCCCATGTGCGTGCGAAAGTTTGCCTGCCC
>VXBJ01001580.1:0-25764 GCA_013400055.1 Nycticryphes semicollaris
GGCAGGGCGAACCTCGGCCCGTCCAGGGGGGAGCTCGTCCAAAGGAGTGGCAGTGCCGCCGCCAGGAAGCGGGGAGCTGCCTACCGTGACCCTTAGAGAAGCGCTGTCGGACCGGGCGGCCCGCTGCCCTCGCTGGGCTGAGGCAGGCCAGGCCTCCATCGGCGGCGGCACACCGGCAGTCCCCGGCCGGACTGAGCCCCGTGTGACTGGTTACCCCGTCAGGAAAAAAACCAAACCAAAATCCCCAAACCAGACAAACCACCAAACAAAACCCCAACAACAACAAAGCCATAATTATGCGGTGCTTCGTCCTGAAACCAGCCCGGAGTGGCTGCCAGCAAATTGTATAAGGGATGGGCCCGGACTGGGGGTTTGTTTTCTTCTCTGCGCCTGTGGTGCCTTCGGGTGCTTCTGTCTTTCGTTTCCAAACCAGCACTCGCTGACTGGTGCCCTACCGGCAGTAGCTAAATTATATATACTTGAGATTTTTTGGGCCATAAATTGGTTTTGCTGCCCACGGATATCCACTGCTGGACCTGCCACTGCCAAGCACCCCGAGACCTGGATAGGACAATGCCACCCTGCTGTTGCCTTGGTTGCCCTGACTGTGAGGACAGGCCTGGAGTTGCGGGGCTCTGGGCCCTGAAGTGGGGTGGCAGTGGTGCTTGTGGAGGCAATCACAGTGATACGGTTTCCACTGATGCCCAGGAGGCATGGGATGGAAATTCCCCCTCTTTCCAAAGTAGAGTTTGTCACCCAAAGTCTTCATTCTCCATGGTGACTTTGTGGCAAGGGATTCTGAATCCTTTTGAAGCAAATTTTTTTGCCTTAAATGGCAAGGCGCCCATTGCGAAATACACAGAAATGTGTTCTTCCCAACTTTTGTTTTAATACCACACATCAGGCATTGCGATATGGCAGCCTTCAGCCCACTTGTGCATTTCATTTCCGTTGGAATTTTCATAGTTATGAAGTTCATAATGTTCCAGTGAGAGTTAGTTTGACCTCTAAAAAACACCTTCCTAATTAAAACCTAAACTCCACCTGTTCTCATGTGCCTAAATCTTACAGCACCAAAAATGCTTTTAAAAGATTGGTCATGAGCACTCTTCACTAGAGAGCCAGAGCCCTTCCAACTCTTCTGAAATAGAGGACATTCACTGTGTGCGAGGATCAAGTCTTGACATTCAGAAGTATGGCTGCCAAATCTGAAAATTCCTAAATGTTTGTCACCGAAGTGCTTGAAAGCTGTGCAAGAGCAGAACAAAACGACTCGCTCCACGGAGCTGCAAGAGTCTCTGGAAACATGATGGGCAAGCTTGGAATACATTACCACCATATATGCAACCTAGAGAAGGAGTAGTCCAGTTACAAAATAAACACTATATCTGAAAAATCTGAATTCTGCAGACAACAGAAGGATTCTCTGTTCCTTGCCACACTCCACTCACTTGGCATCCGGGACAGATCTTCAAATGGAAACGCTGTTTAACACCTTAGAAGGCAAATGCATACAGCCTTTTGGTCAACACAATCCTTCCTCTTTTGGAGAGCAATTTACCGCTGAGTTTGTCAAAGCTTCAGCCCTCTTCACTCTTGCTTGTCCATTAGTCTTCAATGAATTTGTATGGCTAGAAGTAGGGCAGAGTTTGGTTTGCTAAGCTTCTTCAAGAAGTGTATATGTACATACTTTTTACATAACTAATCCTTGTGTACTTCTTCACAGTTTTGCAGCAGTCTGACAAGAACCGTGAAACTCAAAAGTTTAAGAGAAAGTGCACTGCAACTTGTGACTTTTAAATGATGTGAATTAAGATCAGAATGTCAATGTCATTCTATTTTCCTATTTTTTGTCACTTCTGACACAGCCTTGATGGGTATTTAAATATAGGCTGTTTTTTTGTATTTAAAGTTCTTTGTTTTTTCCTTCTTTTATGAAAAATCTTTTATGGTAGGTTATATAACCTGTACTATTAGCTAGCAAGTGGAGAAGGTAGCTCTTAAATGTTTTACACATCTTGCTAAAGATTTCTCGTAAGTGAATCGACTGCAAGAAATATTTAGGCAATTTTGTATGCACAGTAAGTGTGCTGAGTTTTGACTGGTGTAGAAAAACCTTTATGAAATATCACAGAGGAGCCCAGGGCTGCAAAACATCACATCCATTCTTTTTCTCCCGGTAGCAAGAAAAGCAATGGGTTATTTCACTCCTATTCATTCAGAACTAGTCTGCTTTTGTTTACATTCAAAGTCTGAGGTCTGAAATGAACAGAACAATGTGAGCTTATGTATGCATTTTACAGGATAGGTGAAAAAGAAACACTTTTCCAGCTAAGATTTTCTAACCCCCTCTTAGATTCTGGTGACTTTTTTTATAGGTGAGTCATAACCTTAATACAGAGATTTATCAGTGCCAGAGGACCTTTAATAAAGGGTGCAATCCTGAGGCCGTTTTGTATGTAACCGCACAGATTTCCTGTCTGGAATGGCTGAAGCTGTAGACCAAGAGAGTTGTGCCTAGCTATGCAATTTATTACGGTTTATTTTGGGACCAAGTTACTAGGTCACCGTGCTTTGTCAGCTGTGTACTCACACACACGCATACATACACTCACAAAAATAAAGGTGTTAAACTGATAAATCAATCTGTTCAAAATGCCTCATAGTAAATCTTACGTCAGTACACCTATTTAAGTGCACTGTGTAACAAGTGTTCTTCTTATCTTTCAGAAGGATAAACACGGTGAGGTTCTCAGTTGGTTTGGCACCACGTTCTCTCTGGTTAAAACTTTTAATTATGGTGTTAAGCCAGGTTTTACTGGTAGAAGAATGTAACAGCACAACACCCGTTTTATGTTCTTGTGTTTTACAAGTGCTATCAAGTGACCCTGTCTCAGTATGTTTTTAAAATGCTGCCTACCTAAAACTTTCTAAATTAGTGATTAGTGACCTTAGGGACTTATATGTTGTAACTAGTATGCACATTAAGAGAATTTATGATAGTATGTATAATACAATGATTTACACGACAGTTTGTATGTGCCTTTCTTACAAAACTCTCACAAAACAAGAGTTTTGCATGTTCCAAGCTATTTTTCAATTAAGTCTTTATGTTGCTCTTTAGCATTGTCAAAGTCCCATTATATTTAGTTCTTTTATAGCCGTTGGTGTTTTGAATTCATGGTCTTATTTTATTTCTGCTTGATTCATTGCATGCAAGCTTCTTAGCTTCTTGCAGTGACACAATTCCACTTAGAAGAAACATACTTGGGATGTGGCATGACAATTTCTGTTAAAGTCCACAGAAGTGGTTTTTGTTGGTTTTTTGTTTTTTTTTTTTTTTTTTTCTGCAGGAAGTATAGCATTTTAGGGCCTCTCACTTACTGGAATTTGCAAGCTTGTGCAATACAGAGGCTTAGACAGATATTTGAAATTAAAACAATTTTTCCTAGACAGTGCTCCCTTTCTTATTGATATCTTTGAACTAGCAGTAAGGAATTATTTTTTTCCCATGAAAAACCTGTGACAAATTCTTTGGGAAGAAAACTCCCTCAGAGAAGTGCTATGCCACCATTAAGTTGCGTTTACACCTTTTTATTAGGTTTGAGATGTGAGTGCTACCTAGTTACTCCTCCCTTTCTTAAAGGGAGTGACTTAGTCTTGAGGCCCACCTGCAACCTTTGCTAAATGGATGTTGCCATAAGGCTGTTTATCCCACGTTTCGTGGCAACGTTCTTCTAGCTTGCAATAAACAAGGAATTTGTGCAATACAGCTTGAACTGACAAAGCTGGACCCCAAAAAAAGCGTTTTCACACAATTATACTTCATAGTCTTGTTGGAGCTAGGTTATCAGTTATACTGCTGAGGAGAATACCACAATATTTCTTAATGCACTCTATGCATGAGAACCATGTTAATCTCAGTACCTTAAAATCCCCCAGTTCATTTGAAGATTAGATCCAAATCTTTCTTAGCTTCAAAAAATTAATTTAATAGTTTAATAAGAAAAAGTGTGGAGTGGTCTAAGCGCTAAAAGCTAGAGTTATAATGAGGTCATCCTCTCACACAGCACAGTCTTCCTTCCTTTCACCCCCAATATAAGAAGGACAATGATTTCCCTCTCAGGAGCGATGAGTATGAGAAAACACATGGATTACCGTTTTTACCCAGCCTTTCAGCTTCTCTAACCAGGTTTCAGTGCTTACTGCGTTAGGAGCCTGCTAGCAGTATTAGAAGATAAGGAGAATGGATTTAGCATGCCTTTGTGCTGTCCAAGATGCAGTCCATGCCCCTGAAGTTATCCCAGCCCTCGCAACACTATTAATGAAAGTCACCATTTAGCCTCTGGCACATATTAATTACTGAATGAACACAGTTCTTTAAGTCGTTGACTCAAGATTTCTTAGATACAAGGAGTACTACTCCACATTTTTCAAAACTTTAACTTGTCAAAAGTAAATATTAAATTGAAAAGGGGATTTTTGTCACATAATGGTAAAAGAGGAAGTACCACTGTTTGGAAATGAACGTGGTCAAATGATTTATTTTGTCCTACAAGAAAGCCATGTAAACCAATTTAATTTTACAAGTTCAAGGTGCATTAAGTAGGATGAGGAAAGGCGTACTGAAAGATAAGAGGTCAAAACAAAGAAAAATAATTTAAAGTTAATATATCTGTAATGTTCTTTATATTTACCCTTTTGCATTTCTGTGCTTTGGCAAAAGTGACTAAACTGAGCAGCAGAACGATATTATATAGGGCAAAAATTAAAAAAAAGATTTTTAATTTATTTTCAGTGTAAATAAGATTTTGCACTTCTCTTTTTCACATCACATACTGCAAATTTCCTGGTTGCTCTGAAAGTGTAAAGACACCATTTCTTTTTTTAATTTTCAATTGTATATTGATGTTGACTTCCATGCTGTCATTGTACTGCAGAATCAGCAAGCACCGGGATTTGGAAGTTTAGATACTGTGTATTGTGAAATAGTTTTATTTTCTTTACACCTTCCCTAGGAGCAACACTGATGAGTAAGATGTACACACCTCTTTTAGTAGCTATGGAGTTACTATACAAAAAGATTAATGTCTTCAGCAGAGACTGATTTCAACGAATAGCTAGTGCATATATGTTTGTACTTCTAAAACAATGGGAAGCTCTAATTTGACAGCAGTGTTTCATCTGATGAACAGCCAGGGTTGTTCTCTAAATACACTTTTCCTTCCTAAGAAATGGGATGAATAATTCCTCTCCAGTTATTATTCAGAATGGAAATAGTCAAGATGACATGCTGCATGTAAATTTATTATTTGCACTGTAAACTTCCTGCTGTCTTACAGAAGTCCAGGCAGTTTTAAACTTTTAGTGTATTTCAGCATTGAAACTTTTAAATGGCAAATGGATTTTGAGAACCACTGAAGGCATTCTGCTTCTCTTTCTGTGTTTAATGGATTAATGTACAGTAACTCTGTGTTTGAATGCAGACATCTCCATGGGAGTAGCAGTCCTTCCTCCGGAAAATGGTCAGCATTGGGCTTTTATGGATTATATGCATATTTTGGGGTGATGTGAAAAATATTGCCAAGTTGTCAGATTATGTCAAAACAGCACATGAGGTTCCCTTATTGTTACTCCTGTGCACTTGGGTCTGGAGAGCTGACAGTTCATACTCTCCTAGCGTGAATTACATCATCATGTTGCAGTCTTGCATTTCTTGTCCTTGATACATTTCACTTTTCTGCCCCCAATACCAGAGAACAGTCCAGTGGGGGTTCCAGAGTATCATTTATGGGATGAAGACCTGTCATCAGTCCCCTGGAGCAGAGCAAAATGGAGTCTGGAAAGTGATGCGACTCTGTCCTGTGTTCTAGGTGTGATTTATAGTAGGGGTCACAATCTGGTCTCTGGGAAAACTGAGTGCAAACAATGCAATTCTCTTCACTGGGTGCTGGCGAATTGACCTTCACAATCCAAAGTTAAAGAAAGCAAAGAGGAAATGATTGTTATTTGAAGGACTCTTTCTGTAACTGGGTATACGTGTGGTGATCCTCACTCCAGGGACTCCAGGTATCAACCAGTCCTTTAACCCACACCTGTCTCAAAGATAAACAGTGACGTTTTGTTCCTGATAACTAATCCTTTTGATGAGGCAATCTCACGAACCTCTGTAGAGTTTACTTAAGGAAACAGTGAATGGGGATTTACTCCCTAATTGCTTGTAGCTCAAGTGACTCCATCGGGTTTATTCGCACTGCTTTGAATGAACACTGGTGTAAAAAAGAGGAGAAACACAACCCACAGGGTCAAACTGATTGGAATTAAACTCAAGGGGCAATCAAATCACTTGTTTTCTGAATAACCTGCAAGAAATATTGGATCGAACCTGATGTGAGCTGGCTGAAAACAAAACAGGCAGTAGTTTACTAAACAAAGTTGGGGTTTTTTACTTTTTTGATTGTTTGTTTTTTGCTCTTAAGAATTGAAACAGTGCCTGCAAAAAGGAGAGATAAGAGTACAGCTGAAGATAGTAAATGACTTACAACCCCTTTAACAACAGTCAGTCACTTCCTGCAATCAAAACCATGCTAGCATGTGGCCTGTTCAAATAAAAATTACTGGACAAGAGCCAAACACAAAAAAGTAATTGATAATGTGGTTTTTCAGAACCCACCTATTCATCAAATGTGTCACTCCTCCATAATATTTTATTGCCCCTTCTGAAGAAAGATCTTTAAAATTCATTGTGTGGACTTAAAAACAAAGTGTCCTTGTCCTGGTTTATAATGATTCTCTTTTAGCTTGGGTTTGTTTTGTTATTTAATTACGTTCTCTTCTATCATGCATTTTTGTACAGATAGTTGCTGGAAATTTCTGCTGCTCTTGAACAAAGACTCTTTTGTGCTGTATGAGCTTACATTTTCCTTGGATTCTGTTGTGCTGGTGTCTTTTCACTAACTTCAGCACTAGACTATTGTAGTCATAGCTTCACTAAGTAGACAGAAACAAACAGATCCATTGGCCCGTTCTCTGTGCTGCTTCTTATTAGCCAATCTGTGGGAAAAGCTCTTTGCATTCTTAAAACATATGTACTAATACAAACAATAGATTAACCTTAACTGGAGCAAGCTTTGAGTCTCCTAATACCGTAACTTAGCAGAAACTGAAGTTTACAAAAGCTTTCAACCTAACAAATTTCATGGATGCTTCTGTTAAAATGTGTTGTACCTATTTTCTACACCAACCTTTTACTCAAACAGTTATTATGACTACGTCTCTGTAATTTCTTAATACAAGATAGCAAGAGAGAGATAAATACTAGATTCATTCACTAGAATTGATATATTTCTTTTTCCCCACAGTTAAAGAACAACAATGAACACAAGTGTTGGAAGATTATTACTCTGAATTAGAAGGCAGTGTTCACAGATCTATTGTACAAGTTACGTAGGGGCTGTTGATGATAACCCTCAAATTACAGACCGCAGTCTAGTTAAGAGGTCAAGTACTGTGGTGCTAATTAACTCGTAAAGAAGTGCTTTGGATTCTAATATTTAGACTGCTTTTTCATGTTATTAAGTGTTAGAGCTCACAACTTGTGTACTGAGAAGAGTGCAGGTACTCCTGACTGACGCAGGAGTAACAGCACCTTGAGCAGGCAGAGATGAAGATGGTTGTGCATTACTAGTAATGGAGAAGAACAAGGGGCATGCCTGAATGAAGAGGGACCATCCCCACCGCCCTCAAATGAGATGTGCATGGTCTCTGGATGAAGGAGGGAGGAGGTTGTACTCACACACTCCCTCTAATAATCCTTTCACTTTAGGGAATTCTTTAGCTATAAATTTTCACTGTTTCTAAATTAAAAAGAAGTGCATCACCTACTCCCCTTCCTGGAAACTAAAGGCCTCAAACGAATAAAAAAGAATTTTACAGATTCTCCACATAAGACTGATTAGCTAAAATGCAATAACCTCAGCCCAAACTCTGATGTGTCAGAGTGTCTAGATCTTTGAATCAGCTATCAAATCAAAGTAGGGAGGAAATAAATGAGTATTAGAAGTGTGCTACCAGATCCGCCACTCACTGCCTGGCTTTGGAAAATTTATTTTTCAGTTTTGCTATGGAAGTGTGATAAGACTTGCTGTAATTAATATTTGTACAGGGCTGTGGAATCTTTAAATTATTTATTATATTTCAGGAAGAGGCTCCAAGGTTAGTACATGTAAATCCAGGAACCCTAGCAAAGACATGAAATTTGTGTGCCCCTTGGCTTTTACAGAATTGCAGGGGTTTTCCTGCCATCAACACTTGTTCTAGTCTCACCCTAACTACAAATCTGACAGTGTCTGAGAAGCGGCCCCAAGAAGCTCTGATCTGAAAGTTGGGACTCAATCAATAGAATGCTTCCGGCATTTGCTTAACTTCCAGCCCATGAGTTGTGGTATAAATTCAGCGGAGCTAGTCACTAGATTAAAATTTAGCTCACGCCTAAATGCCTTGCTGGACTTTTACCAGATAATTAGGTTTATGATTTAGGTAACTTTCTTCAACTTGCTGAGATCAAATCTCCTGATTTAAGAATTTATGGTCCACCTGAAGGCGGTCGTGGACTTAGATTTCTACAGAGGTCAGTTTGGGGCAAGAGATCTCTCAATATTCACAGAAACTTTTACTTATCTAAATATTGACTGATTTCTGTTATCTAAACTTTCCAGTGCTACTGTGTATGACTCGTATTCTTGTAGCTCTTATTTAGTCATTTTATTTCTCTCAACACAAGGCTAAAAACTATAGTGCTATAAACCATCATGCCTCAGGCAACTGCAATAAGGCTACTGTAGTTTACATGCCTGAAGATCTGGCTCCTGCTCAACACTACTTTTAATGTCAGTATTACCATTTGTAGTACTGTACGTAAGTAATGTGTGTAGAAGCGTATGCTTCATCTTCCACTTATGGAGAAGTCTCAATTAATTGCTAGGAACCTATTGCAAATAAGAGGCACTACTGAACAGTTCATATTGCCTTGCAGTATCAGGCTTGTAATCTGTATTTTAAAACTGAAAAATAAGTCTTTTACTATAAAGTCGGTATTTGGGGACTTACCTCCATAAAATCAAATCTCTGCATAGTCGTAAGATTCCGAGGTGTAATTTAAAACAATATAAGGTAATAAGTAACAAGAAGTGGGGTTTTTAGGTAAAAATATTCCTCTGGTGTTTTACCCAGCACCATTCCAAGCAGTGGTCTGAAATTTACTGTCATAGGTCAATATTCAAAAGACAAGTGATTAATTTGCACTACAGGTTGCTTTGCTTCCTATTGAATAAGTAAAGGTGTAGGCCACTGAACATCTGTGATACAGGAATATTTGTACTGGAAAGGTGCTGCTTTTTTTAATTACCACGTTAAAATATCAGTGTTAGTATGCTGCAGGCAATTTCTACTTCTTTCTGATTAGCTTATGGGAATACATTATTTACATTTGATATGACAATTTAGTTTTTAAGAAATGTGCAGTATGGCAACAATGTATAAAAAATTGTTTCAGTCTTTCAGGATAAAGGGTTTTATTATTATCCTAAACAATAGAACTTTCATTTAAAACAGAATAGATTTTTTTTTTTCCAATAGTAATCTCATTTGAATGTTTTGATTTATCAAAGTATTTCATGTTTACTTAAAAAACACTTTTTCTGCTCCCTGGAGGAGTCCATAATGCACTCAGTAAAGATTGAGCATCAGAAAAAATGTACTCAAATGACAGAGAAAAAATTCAGGAAAAACTGTTCTTTTTTTGCTTTGGTAGATACACATGTTGTTGAACATTAGTGATATATATTTTATGCATATATTGCACATTGCCTTTTGTGGTCATCTGAATAATGTACCTTCTTTTATTCAAAGTGTAGCATGTGTACTCTCCCTTTCAAAGCTACTGCTGCTGTGTAGTGCAATATTAAAATCTTAGATATTTCAACTAAGAGAAGAAGTACTTTGGAGAATGGTAATTCTTTTTGCCCATGAAACTACCTGAGAAGTTACATGTGACTAAACTGGAGTTGGGGCATTTTCTGAAGAGTTAATCTGATAAAATCCAAATAGTTTATGTATGACTTAAGCTTTGCCTGGCTGGAAAATAGCATTGTTCATTAATGAATAGCAAATCTACACAACAACTTAGGACAGGAATTGAAGAATTCTATATCTATATGAAATTACAAAGGGAATTTAGAGAGCTAAAATGCAATTATTAGAACTGGAACATGGCCAAGATCCTTGGGTTAACTTCCCTGTTATTATTAGAAGCTATATATTAGATCCCACTTCTTATCTGTCTTTGGTGTATATTTGCAGCCTTTTTTTTAGAAAATTCTGAAATATTTCTTTTTTCTCTTTTCATTTAAAGAGAACGCCAGTTTCACCGGCTGGAGAGAAGTGTTTAAAAGCTTGTAGGTATGCTTGATCTTCAGCAGCTAAGCAACCTGTATTTAAACAGTGGTAGGAGCTTAAAAACAGTATCACTGAGAAGTTTGCAGGGCTTTAGTAGGCAGGGTGAAATGAGTAGATATGGTCAAGACTTAATGGGTTTTATATTACCTCTAAAACATAGCATGAAGTCCTCAGCCTGTCAGTTCCTCAGTAAAACTCTCACTGACTTAGGTGAAGGGAGGATTTCAGAATGACACTGCTGGTGCTTACAGTTTTAGCACCAATCTTGCAGTACTTGCTATTTTTATTATATTCTCAGCTCCGAGTCTTGTTTGCCATGAAACTCTCAACTTAATTTCTAAAAAGTCTGGTGGTAGGGACAAATGTACAAAATAGGGTTGGCCTCAGATTCAACTAGAATGTTTGGTGCCCTGTGAAGACACATTTGTGAGTCTTAATTTCAGACAACCACATCTTGTGTTTTGCTCCCTCCTTAGTCATGAAGTCCACAGCTGCAGTTAGATGAGCATTTGCACAGCTAAAGCAGGAGGTGCCTCAGGTCCACACATTGCTCTGGCCATGGTATACGCATCCTCTGGCTGCTCAAAGTTTTGTCCTGGATGCACGAGGCAGTACCTCTGCAATGGCAGATCTAGACAAGCTGACATGCGCTCTCCACGTAAACTTCAAAGTTTCTAGAATAACTGGAGCTGTAAATTACCAAGAGAAGCAATAGCTAGGACATTTGGGGCATTTCTCACTAGTTGTTTTTTTAGACAACTTTCTCATACTTCCTACTGCGAATATTGTCACGGCCAAAATATCTCTATTGTAGGCACAGAAACAGCCATCTTACCAAGCCAGAACTAGAAATACAGGGGAACATAGTATAAATTCAGCTTTGTAGTGCTTCGAAAGAGTGCTGAACTCTGCCAAGTACACTGTCAAGTGTTGGTGTGAACTCTAGATTTTGGACTCGGGCTCCATTTTTCTAACCCTCTCCAGGTGCTGGAGATTAGGGACCAGATCCACAGCTGTGGATCTGCTAAAGTGCCTTAATTTTTTACTTTTTTATATTAACTTTTGATTCTCCAGTTGCTGAGAGGAAGTGTGCACACAGCCTCTTAAGAAAGAAGCTCACAGGGCATCTGAAAATAACTTAAATTGTACATTTGAACAAATGCAAAAAAAAATCCTTATGATTTTTAACACAAGTAGATAACTTTGTGGCCCAAGTCATGAGTTTTCAGCACTTAGCATACAAAATATGGAAAAGAGTTATCTCCATGAGGCTGTTCCTTCTTCCTGAGCAGAAGGCAGAGGTGTTGCAGTGCACACTGGCTATAATGAATATCATTGTCAGTAAGCACCTCTAAAAAGTTTTCCCTTTTAGTACAAGCCGTCTTATAAGATTTGACAGGATCAAGAAAAAGTTGGTACAATATGTCTGGTGGCTGTATGTTTATGGCATCAAACTCTACTTTTGGCATTTGTGGGCACTAGACAATTTTAAATCATTATTGCAAGTCCTTTGAAAAATGAAAGTTTCTCAAGTTTCTCTTATCTTAATGCACTATTTTGTCGCCCAGTCCTATAGCAGAAGAGCACAAAACTATTTAACAATGTGAACCTCTAGTCACTCATGAAAGCCCAGAATACATCCAAGAATTACATTATAGACTTAGTTCACTGGGCCAAAATTAGCTGTTTCCATTTAATCCAGTTATCTGTATGTGTATTTCTCTTGCACTAATCACTAGAGCACTAAGTCTGAGTGTTTCTGTGTTAACTGAGAGTATCTCCCTGGAGTGCAATCAGGTTCCTGCCACTGGAATGCAGGTCTGAAAGGTCCTGAAGTTTTTAGCTTTCCTGTAGTAAATAGCTTACTTGTAATTGATGCGTATCTTAGCCATGAGAACACTCAAGGTTTCTTGTTTAAGGAACAGACAAAAATGAAGGACTGAAAACTAAAGAAAAATAGAAGCACAGATTTCTTTATACCTTTTTTGAGTGAATGTGTGTGGTTCTTTGATCATACCAAGGGAAAACTGTTGATGACGTGCTGAAAAATAAAACAACATGACATATGGCTGAAAGCATATCAGAGTAGTATTTCTGTTTTTACACCAATTTCTACTGAATTTCCCTGAAGCATATTTGCTAATATTTTACAAAATACATTGAATTTTTCTGATTTTGCTATTTGTTGTTATGACAGCTTGGGAAAGAACTAATTCTTTTAAGTAGTCTATTGTTGTCATACAATTCTTTAAACTTCTTTGACACTGAATGATTGCTGGGTTAATTGTGGAAAGTACTAATTACAAACCTCTATTTGTAGATCATAATGTATGAATTTTAAACAAAGTATGTGCCCTGTACCATATTCCCAGGAGGGAGGGGCAGACAACAAAAGTACACAATAAGTTCAGACACAGTGATATTCCTTTCTATGCAATCTTTAAAAAGGCTGATGTGATAAATGTCGTATGATGAGCCGGAGTGTTTCACACTCTGATGCTGGAAGTACTGATTCCTATGGAAGCAAGACGTAGACTGTTCCTAGTCACTGTGGTTAAGGCCATCTTTACCCATTGAAGCTGAGAGACCTAGCAGGAATCTCCAAAATCTGTGTATAATAGTCTGATATGTTACTTTTTTAAAGGCTATAGGATTTTTCATTTTTGTATTGTTCTCCCTAGTCCAAAGATATTAATAATGTGCAGAGTGAAGATCACGAACAGGTACTTTTTAGAATCTTTTGCCACACTAACAGAATTTCAAAGACATAGCTTTCAGCAACAGGAGCAAGTTTAAATAAGTTCATTTGGCTTTACTGTTCACTTTAAATAAATTCATGTAATGTAAGTCTTTTATGCACTTAAGAGGAAGTGCCATTCTAAATAAATTGTACATAATTATCCACCTTTAAATTCTTACTAGAAGTAATATTTACTATTGTGCATTGTCATCAAGTTGAAGTACTGTCATGGATTTCAGTCTTGAATTTTGGAATCAGTCTAAGGTTTTAACAAGTAAATCCCAGTTTATTTCCTCAAAAGATTTTAAAGCATGGACAAGTGGTGGTGTTGATATTTGCATAGAAGGGAACTAGCCGTAGCCAAATAGACTGACCTGCTTGTGGCAACACAGGGAGCTAATGGCATAGCCTGGAAAAGAAATGGAGCAGCCCAAAGATCCTGTGGACTCTGCTGCCTTTCATTGTTATATTTTCCATCTATGGAAACTTTTTTTTTTCCTCCTGAATGTTGGGTTAAGTAGTAGTCAAGAGTTATTGAAGAAGCAAGGAGATTAAAGGAGGGCGAGTTTAAATTTTGCAATGATCGTGCTTAAAGGCTCTATGTGGAGGAAACACATCTATTTCATACTCTGCATTTTAAAAAGCCAGTATACAATGACAACTTGTACCTTTGTGCAATGCAAGAAAACTAATAATTGAAAACCTCTGAAGGGCTCATGTCATGGTTTTAATGTATTCCTGTTCAGTGTTCTGAGTAGAAGTTTTGTTGTTGCTATGGGTAGGGGATAGATTGAACTGATTACATACTGTGTTATAAATAAGTGTATTTTGTTCCCTGAGAAATGATTCTTCCTTCAGTAATAGGAAAAATAAACAAAGGAAAAAGGGTACATTTAGGTTGCTGTAAAGTCTTAGCTATTCTGTGCTTTCAGATTTCTATTCTGAGCTACAACATTCTAACTATATAATATTTTCCTTCTAGTTTTAAATTCAATTTCCAAATGGTTTAAGAAGAGACTGTTCCAAGTTAACCTGCAGCTATACAATTGCTGGATAAGGCCTTTGTCTGCCTGAACAGCAAGAAAAGGTGGGAAAAATGTGGCTTTAATCTATGTTTGCACTCCTGTGATTTTGGGGCTGGCAGGAGCCAGATTGGGTTTGGCATAAATTAAATCCATCTAAAACTGTTCTGTCATTGCTGACTACTTGAGTCTCTGTGGGATCACTCATAACTGAAGGTCAAGTATAGTGGGCCATGCTCTGGAAAGGTGCTCTAACAAATGGGTAATCCTCAACAAGCCACCTAGTTTAGTTTTGGTTGTCAGATGGTTTGTACCACCTGAACAGAGGCAAAAAATGTCACACTCCATGTGTAACAGTGGCATTTGCTTTGAATAAACAGTTCTGTTTTGAATAAACTTGCTTGGAGAACAAATAGTGTTGCAGTGGCTCTCTGGGTTCAGTGCTAAGTGCCAGCCATGGGCAAATGAATACAGTTAATGCCATTAACCAGTTGAAGTTCACGTTGCTGCAACTACACTGCCATTGAGATCAAAGTTAATTTAAATCTCTCTCAACTGCATTGATACAAATTGCAGTTACATCTGTGGAGCGGACTCAGCACTGGTCACGTAATAACCAGTGTCTTTCAGGTTTTTGTTGTTTTTTGTTTGGTTTGTTTGTTTTTCCTAGAGCACTCTTATCTTTTCAGTTGAAATGAGCAATTGATCTTGTTCTGTACTCTGCCACTAAAAGATACACCACAGCTTGCATAGTCGCTGGTAATGCCCATATCAATTCATGTGACAACCTTACAGTTAAATCTTAGCTGCAGTTGTCACTAATTATCAGGAGAATTTCTTGGTGTCTTTTATTCAGAATTTTTAGCCTTGCTTTCTAGGTAAACAGCATCTTCATGTTGCCAGTAATGATAATGAGTAAGAGAAAGTTGAATTTTTACAGCCTCATTATCTCAGTGGGCTTTTAAATGTCCACAGCACCTCAGAAAGAAACAGACCAAACCAAACCAAAACAAGAAAAACATGGAGGAGGATTTTAAATCTTTAATTTCTGCACTGAAATGCAACCACCTGTAGCACAGGACAAAATGTGATTATTAAGCTACACAGAGCTGCACTACACAGTCATCCAGGAGAGAAAAGGAAGCAAAAAACAGTATTGGGCAAACCATATGGGGAAGTTCAGGTAGACCTTGATACCCAAGCTGCAATTTAGCTGTGACACTGATGTTCACAAACATCTCCTTGGAAAGTACCATAATGTCTATACTGACCACAAATGCATATTTATTTTCTCTCAGCTAAAAGGCAGTACACCCAAAGCCACTATCAAGAAGTTGAACAAAGGAACTATTTATGTGACCAGCAATACCATTTCCTGCATCATTTCAGTTTCTATTGATAGCTCCTTTAAGGGTTACATTTATCAAAGTGAAAAATGGTAGTTACATTATTTAATTATAAAGAAGTAAAATTCTGTTTCTGAGCTCAAAGTGTTCCTAGAAGAAGAGAAAGAGTTACCATTTATTCTCTGCTATATATTTGTCAGATATGCTCTCGTGTATACTATGACGATGAACAACACATCCAGTTTGGGCATAAAAGGTAAAGATTGTGCAATATTCACAGACAGCATAAAACTAAACGTTCATTTTTCAATCATTTAGGCATTTTCTTTATAGTATTTTCCTCGGTGTATCTTATGTGTCATTAATATGATGCGTTCTCTGCCTGTGTCTTTTTCTCTCTTATGAATATTGTGTATTTTCTTACGTGCACTGTCAAAATTGCCTAGTTTTAATGCGGGATCATACTTTGCTTCCTCACTTGCCCGTTTGTCCAGTTATGGCTAATGTTAGTAAACATCCCTTAAAGACAATTTCCTTTAATCTTGTCAGAGATGCCTGTGTTGTGAGGGTGAAAATTAGTTATTAGCTTAGCTTTTCATCCATGCATAATAGGATGTTAAAATCAGAGATGTTTGCTTGGGGCCATGAGAAGCGTCCCACTCTGAGCTTACAAGTTTTGAATTTATAAAATGCAACATATTTCAAATAAGCAAGCAGAAGGCAAATGCCAGTTTAAAAAGAGGAAAAAAAAATCTGGGTTTTGTATATTAGCCTTTGTATAAGGACTTTAAGGCATCTTTTTCACCACAGTAAAGAAAAATATGCTGAATCTTTGCTGATTCTTATCTGTCCCGTGACCTTAGTTATAATAGCTGATCAACACGCAAAAATATGCCATGGTCTTCTTACAGTGAGGACTTTGCCCCTGAATGGGGTTGTCATTGGTTGCAGCATGAAGCATTCTCAGTCCCCATGCTGTACCTTATCAAAAGAAGCCCCGAGAACAAACAATCCCAAGACAAAGTCAGCCTGAGAAAAAAAGCTGAATGTAACCTATCCTTCACAAAATAGTGGCAAAGCCTCTCTTTGTACCTATATTGCAAGGTAAAGCTGACATAATTTGGACAACATGTAACCTAAAGGTCTTTCTCTTCCTTCTGCGATGGAGCATCTCTGGCAGGACAGGGAGCTAGGATCTCTCTCTGCAAATACCCACAGAGCAGTGACAACTTCCCATTTTCCTTCACTCTTATTCTGCTTTAGTTAAATCAGCCAGAGCAAAGGATGTAGAGTAGATGATAGTTCCCTTGGGAATGTCTATGTTAGAATCGTGGTAATTGACAATGAAAGCAGTCAGTGAGTTCAGACACTTCCAGAGAGACCTCTGAATGTCTCAGTGCTCTCCTTTGTCATCCCCAGTATGTGCGTAATAAAAATGGCTACTGAAGAAACACAGGTAGGCATCCCAGCTCCAAATGTATGTGTAATATAAAATGCAGAGTTGTACACCAGTCTGCTGGATGACAGGTTTGAGTATTTGGATTGCCTACCAAGTGTTGATGAAAAGCCACACAGATTCTTAATTCAGAAACTCCAATTTTTCCTCTGTTCCTGTGTTCATTTTCTTTATCAGCAGGGGATGACTTACACTTTCAAAACTGATTAACATTTTAAAACTGTGGGAGCACTTTGTGTGGCATTTCAAATTATTTTAACCCTTTCATTCTTTGCTGGACCTCCTCTTTATTTTTCTTTGAATGTTTTTCTTTTTTTTTTTCCCCTTTGGAATACAGGTTGTGCCAGCATTTCAGTACTTCCAGAAAGTAAGTATTTTGCACTACACAGAAAGCACTGGAAACATCAATTACGTCAGCTAAATTTTGGCAGTAAAAACGGGGAGGTTTACCAGCTTTTACCTCGTTGTCTATCCCACCCACATGGGTGAAGGAAATAGCTTTGTCCTAAGGCTTTGAGAAACGTATTTTCCTTAATCCTTCCCCACATCCTGTTTATCCTCAAAATACTGTCTCTGATAAGGCTGTTTAAAGTCAACTGGACTTTTTTAGCCCATTTTCCCCTCAGTATCTTTTTTTTTTTCTGTTATGTGCTCTCTCGCATGCTTGAATACATTGATATATGGGCAAAGCAGGGACTCACTGTTACCTGAAGATCCACCTTCCAACTGTGCTTAGTTTTGATCTCAGGCAGCCAAAGCTTTTATTCTAAAGCACAGCTGAGGAATGCTATTGGCTTAAAAATAAAAAAATAAATACTGCACTTAAAGGCATTTTTCCCTATTTGTAGACACAATACGTAATCACAACGTACACAGGATCATTTGCAGCAGAGGGAAACTATTAAGCAATACTTACAGACTTGCTTTTAGTCCACTCACAAGTGCGGTCACCTGTGAATTGAAAAGGTCAACATCTGTTCAAGTCCACTAATTGGGTTGATAACGTGGCTAAAGATTTGTAGAAAGAATCCAGTTCCAACATTGTTTGTTTAAGGACAGTCCCCATTGACTTTGGTGGGACTTGGATTTGAGGACCCAGTTTGTCTCATGACTCCAAACAAGAATGAGGACACTGCATGCCAGCTGCTGTTCTGCAGTGCTCAGCAACAGCACTTAACACTGTAAATATTAGTTTATTTTGCTGCTTACTGTTTTTCAGCAAACAGAAGTCCAGCAATAGGAGAGTTTTCCTACTCTCTTATAGTGAAGAATGCAGGAACAAAACTACATTTCTGGTTTTCTACAAGACATGGTGAAAAAAGGCTGGGCACAGGTCTTGGCTTTTCTAGTTTATCTAGTTTTAGGAACGCAGAAAAGTTACATGTAGTCCAGTAGTCAAGAACAGGAAAGAAGAATAGACAAAAAAGGCACATTACGTCTGCATCTGAAGATGAAGTATCCATTTCTCAATACACGTCTTTTAACTTTTGCCTCTTTAACTTTCCAACTCTGCTTTAGCTGAGCTTCATTCCTCAATGCCCAGATTCTCCCTTAGGATTCCTTGCTTTGGAGATTGCTGTTAGCCCTGCTCCTGTGTTCAGTGATGGCGATATTGGTTTTAGTATGTATTTTTGTAACTCATTTGGTAATGACTAGCTACCATTTTTCAGCATACATTAGCCAACAGATACGGCTAAGAGAAATTCTTTACAGTTGTGCCAGTAGAACAAAGAGAAACAGAAAGCAAAACACTGGAGAGAACCAGTCAGGAATGTACTTTATATTCTCAAAATTCATATATACTTTGTAAAAGTGTATTTATTTTGACAATTAGATTTAAAAAGAAAAGTCCCTTGGTTTTACTCTTTTCTACAGCACACAATGTTTCAATCAGTTTGTCTTTGTTTCATTAAATAGGGTCTGGCAGGAATGAGAGTAAGTATAAAATCACGCTTGTAGCACTGGAAAAGCTAGTGCCTTAAACAGTCTTCCAAAATATGAAAACCTTGAGCATTTCTCAAAAGACTAACTATTTATTATTTTATCACATAACTAGTATTCTGAAATATTAGTAGTTTTGTGAAAAGTACTAGCTTTTTTTGGCAACAGGTGCGAGCAGCACTTTTTCAGGTTTAGAGGAAGGTAATTTACAGCATATTGTAGGGAAAATGGAACAAGAAAAATAGGAAAGCTTCACCTACATTTCTTTCTCCTTTCTTTGAAAAAAATCATATTAATAATTAGGAACCATTTCCTTTTTCTCATGTTCTTTGGCTAGTTGTGGTTTTGTTAATCATCTTGGTTGTCCATTGTAAATAAAACAGTAAGAAAGCTGCCAGTTCCTTTTGATCATGGTTCTATTCTTTACTCCAATGAAACTCACACACAGATTTTTTCCTTTTCCTTTCCTTCAGAGTTGAAAAGCATTCCTCATTAGGAAGAGCAGATGCATCCTATCATGGATAATGTGANCAAGCAGTTTCCTTTCTCTCCAGGTATGAATTGTTTAATTACCAAGTGTTGTCAGTGTTCTGGTGTTCACGTATATAGAATACAGTGCCATTGGAAGCTCAAGGCAAACCCTTTGTAAGAACAAAAAAATGTATTAAAGCATGAAAGCTAATGAGGACATAGTGCAAATACTCCTCATAAGCACTGCCCACCGAACTTCCTCAGGTGAGTTGGGCTAAAGGAGTTACATCAGGGAAACGGTCACACTACAGGTGAGTGCTAGTGTTCTCCCTTCATCTCTGCGTAAAATAGTAAAGGAATGAAATACCATACCAAACAAAAGATCTTCTTGCACTGTTGCAGTAATTTAAATTTATTTGAAAGAAGATATGAACCTGTATTCCTTTGCAAACTGTCCTTGATTTTTTCAGTTATAGCTAATTTTCTGCATAGTAGCTGTAACAGGGCTATGTTTTGGATTTGTGCTGGAAATGGTGTTGATAATACAGGGATGTTGTAGTTATTGCTGAACAGTGCTTACAGAGTGTCAAGGCCTTTTCTGCTCCTCATACCGCCCCACCAGCAAGTGTGCTGGGGGTGCATGGAAAGTTGTGAGGAGCCACAGCTGGGACATCTGACCCCAGCTGAGCAAAGGGTCATGCCATATGATGTCATGCTCAGCACGTAAAGCTGGGAAAAAAAGGAGGAAGTTTGGGACATTGTGAGTTACGGTGTTTTGTCTTCCCCAGTAACTGGTATGCGTGACAGAGCCCTGCTTTCCTGGGGATGGCTGAACACCTGCCTGCCAATGGGAAGCAATGAATAAATCCCTTGTTTTGCTTTACTTGTGTGCACGGCTTTTGCTTTACCTATTAAACTGTCCTTATCCTAACCCACAAGTTTTCTCATTTTCACTCTTCTGATTCTCTCCCCCATCTCACGAGGAGGGAGTGAACGTGTGAGCAAGTGGCTGTTTGCTGCTTAGTTGCTGGCTGGGTTAAACCGTGACACACACTCATTCATATTTTGAAAGTTTGTTCTGAAGTACTTCTTCTCTTCAAATTAAACACATTTCCTGAGGACATACCTATCAATTATTTTGTAACTCTACAAAAGCCAACAGTACAAATATTGCAGGCATTTAATAAACACAGAGCTGAAACTATATACCGAAATTACTTGTCATACAAGATCTTGAAACAAGGGAAAAGTTATACTCTATTCAGAAAACATTCTCTTGAAGTTTGCATATATCCCCTTTTATTTCCTTGTGAAGTTTTAAAGTTCTCCACACACATAGACTTGCTTGGAGCCTTATGAAACTGAAATGTCAAGTGAGAGTTGCTTTATATCATGTTCTGTCAATCAAAGTAAGCGAGGCTTTATGCATCTGTTGCTAGTATATTGGCACTTTTTGAAGAGTGTTTCGGAGGGAGTGAGAATAAATAAAGATCCTTCAGGCACTTTCTCATTTATGGATGAAGAATCAAAGCAGTCTGAAACTTCATTTTCAGCCTGATACCCTGAAGATTGTTGGCTGATAATTCTGGATGGAACAGCTTATCTGGGAGGATTAGGGAGAACATGGGCTTCCTATTACTGCTGGCTTCAACCTATTCAGCTGGGCAGACTCTGTCACACATTATCTGTGCCTTTACATATGTCACTAATCTTATCTATATCTTTTCAGCTCCTTCTGTTGGAGCTGTGGTTTCCTCTACCTAAACCTCCCATTTCTTCATTACACCAGCTGTATAGGCATTAGCCTTCTCTAACAGCCTTTCTGCACCGTGTCATTCAGTAATGGCTAGTAATGCAAAGGTATGAGAAGGTAATGGTAGTGCTTTATCTCAGATCTTACAGGCCTCACATCAATATATTAAATGAATACCTTCCTTCCTACCAGCATCCTCCATCCTTCCCCCAACATTTTGACCAAATCCGCTTAACAAAATAAAATCACCTCAACAATAGAGTATCTCTGCAATCATTAAAAATAACGGAAGCAGGCGATTTGGGGGCAGGTGTATATGCTGGAAGGGTCAAAGTAGTTTGTAACCATCAGAACAAAAACATCAGCACCAGAACTAATCTGGATCTTCTGCCATTCTCTCCTGTGTTGCTAATTGGTGTTACAAATTTAGTGGTGCTGATCACTACAACAAAGAAAGATTAAATCGTCTGAGAATCCCTCTCCTTTTAAAATGTGAGAGGTAACGGACTTCTGCACACCTGCTCTCAAATACTTGATGGCTTTTTTGCATACTACCAGAGTGCAAACTAGGAAAACACGTCACTGATTTCTAATAACTCACTCAGTAGTACTACCTGTCCCTTTATTTGCAAGTAGTAATAGAGCCAGTTTTATATATGATTAATTTTAAACACTTTTAAATACAAGTAAAGAATTTTTAAGCAGAGGCATTTTCCTTCCTGTTTTTACTGCAGTTAACTTTTTTTTTTACTTCAAATTTTCTTTACTTCAGAAGAGAGGGGAGAGGAAGGGAAGGGAAGGGGAAGGGGANGCATGTTATTCCTTTTTCACTTTTTTCCAATTCCTCTTTTTTGAGTTTGGAGGTACTGAGCAGTATACAATAACCTGGAAGAAATGGTCCAGCTATAGATCATTGTGCAGAATGTGCTGTCAGGGGCCAGTAAATTCATTTTTCCGGGAAGGGAAGGGAAGGGAAGGGAAGGGAAGGGAAGGGAAGGGGAAGGGGAAGGGGAAGGGAAGGGAAGGTAAAGGGACCTGTATGTTGTCTGTTCTCTTAAGGTTGAAACAATAAGCGTTATCTAAACCTGACAATCATGGATTCATAGAATCAGAGAATTACCTAGGTTGGAAGGGACATTGCAGAACATTGAATCCAACCATCAACCTAACACTGACATAAACCATGTCTCTAAGCACCACATCTACCCATCTTTTACATATCCCCAGTGATGGCAATTCCACCACTTTCCTGGGCAGCCTCTTTAGCTGGCAGTTTGGCCAGCCATATCACCAGCTGAAAAATATAGACCCAAAGAGGGCAAGGCTAATTCTCAACTCTAGAACAGAATCCAGTGTTTCATCAGGTGTACCTGAACCTCTTTATGATATATACAGTATGAAGAGATATATAAAGAATCTCTTAAATACTTGATTTATAGTCAGCCCTTGTCTGAGTGTGTGTCATTTATGAAAGGATAACACGTGGCAGGTGGACTCATCATTAGCCCAAGGTAACAGAGGTTATGTCTTCTAATTCTGTTTTCAGCCCTGCTACAGAGTTACTACATGACCTTGCACAAACCACTTAACCTTTATGTGACTAATTTTATCTGTCTATAAAATGGGAATAATAAAATTTTTAGCTACACACAGCAGGATGATGAGAATTAATTAATGCTGTAAAACTTCCTGAGAAAGAAGACTAAATAATACAGGGCCTAATTCTACTAGTATTCACTCTCTGGTTCTCTGTCATGAGCAGTTACTTCTAGCTGAGCAAAATTAGTGTAAAAAGCTACCATCTGGATTTGTCAGCATTGTCAGATTCACTGTGCTTAGATATGGAGCTCACAAAAAGCACTCTAGAGAATCAACCCAAGCGAAAGCTCAAGTAATTAATTTTTAATATTAGTCGTATATCCATGTACACAGAATACAGTCAACAATGCTTGAGCATCCAGAACTTCATAGTGGGGACTCTGGTTCACCACATGTAAAAGTAGACATTTGCTTAAAAGCGCCTGTCGGTGTTACTGAAGCTGCAAGCACCAATTGGGTGGCCATATGCTCACATACATATAGGAGAGAATTTGCATTGCCCACGTGGTTCTTCAACTTCCATTTTTTAACATTTGACCCTAAAACTTAAATTTTTCTGGAATGTGGAACAATTTTCTAAAATAAAATTAATATAATTTTCATTAGAAAACTCAAGTTGGAAATATAGTATCATGCCACCCACTAATATATTGGATTTTTATGGGATGTGACTGTTATAAAATACAGAGCATGAAGAACTAGCTAATATCTATGTCTCATACATGGAATGAGGGCAGAATGGTAGGTGACCATGCTCTCTTCACTCTGCTGTCATCATGCTGTTTTACAGTGGGCATTCTGAATCCACCCTAATCTAATTTCCATTCCCATATATTGAGACGTAAAGAAATCTCTATATGATGTAGAGCAACCAGTCCTCAGTATCCTAATCTGTTGTTTTAACCAGAGTATGGATAGATTTATGCTCAAAACAATCACTTTATTTCTTTCTACTGCGAAGGAAGAATTTTCAGGTTACTGTGATTATTGCAAACTCTGTCAAATTAAAATATATTTGCACTCAAAATCAGTCCAAAGTTTTAAAACTGCCAAGAAAGCAGAAAGCACCAGTGCTGTCTGTAGATACCAGTAATGCAATTGCTTTATCCTAGACTAGCAGTGAACCAACTGATTAATGATTCAAGACCATGTCTGGTATAACTTGAAGTACTCCATGGCAGGCCCTAACTCAAGTACCCTTTCAAATTAACCTCAGAAGATTCTTCATCGTAAGAAAAAAATAATTCTTTATGCAANTCTGCAAAGCATGCCAGCATATTATGCTGTAAAAACCTTTTCTCTTTTAAATGATCAAAGCAGCATGTGATCCAATCAGGTAAACAACTGCAACAAGCCAGAACAACACAAATACACCTAAATGTCTTGTTTACCAAAGATGTTCATTGAAGATAATGATGCACATGTCCCAAGATATTTGGAAAAAACTAGGTAAATAGAAAGTAAAACCAGCTTGGTGATGACTATGAGAAGATGTGTGAGGTGGAGCAGGATGTTGGTAATGTTTTTCTCTTTGAGGTTCTGTTAGGACTAAGAAATATAGGTCAGGTGGAGGGGCCTTTTTGTTCTAAAGTTTCTCCTTGTAAAGGCTGAATTGCTGTTATGAAAGTCTGAGTGCTAGATTACTTGTGATTGTAGAAATCTTTATTGTGAGCCAAGAAAACTTTACTTGCATACCACTAAAATCCTTTTGCAGCTTACGTACTTAACGTGAATATCATCAGAGCAGAAGAATATAACAGAAAGGGCTAAACATTGCCAAAATAGCTTACCTCTAAGCATACCTTCCCCTGGGTCAGACAAAAATAAATGTGCTCTTCCTGGAAAAATAAAATAGTAATAGTAAACTAGTAGTAATAATAGTGCAGCACAGACTATTTCTGCAGATTCCAGATTCCTATTTTCAAATGCCTCATTTTGATAATTGGGGGTTATTTTTCTTATCAGAATCACTGAAGGTGGAACAGGGTAAAGGTGAGTCATACTGCCTGAGGTCTCCACATGCACTTGGTAAGCCCTTTGTTTTTATAGATGACAGTAATGAAATAAATACATCTGAATGCATGGCTGAGTAAGAAAACAATTCACTCTGTACTCAGGTGCCTGGAAACACTGTGGCTGGCACTGACACTTTACTGTGGTGGCTAGGAAAGATGCCTTTTTACCAGTTACAGACCCTGGTTGTATCTAGGAATGTGGCCTGCACATCGTAATAAATGCAAACAGTACTGGAGTGATCCCAGACAACAGGACGTTGTTGTCATTGTAAGTAAAATGTTAGAACATCTTCAACAGACACAAGTGAAGGCAATAACAAAAATGCCAACACAATAGATCAAGCCTTAGAATTCCTCTTCTAATATCTCCGTCTGGTAAGTTACTTGCTGTTGCTTCAGGGTTTATAGACACAGTATCAGTGCCATTTCTGAAGAAAAGGAGGGCAGGGGGAGGAGTTGCTCCTGAGAAATTCTGTGTATTCATAAAAGATTACTTTAAATATGTATTTCCATATTCTGTAGCATATTTCATTTACTAGTCAGTAATATTGGGGGACAAACAGTACAATTCTTTGCATGTTTTACAATACAGGGTGATACTCTGTGGAATTGATGCTGTATTTGCTATCAGTATTTCATCATGTGCAGGATTACTTATTAAAGGAGTAATGTTTAAAACAATCTGCTGGACTTCTCCAAAGAAACCCATCTGAGAAGGCTGTCTAACGCCCCCACCCCACCCCCCAAACCCTTTTCTAGCCTATAATAAACTATGATCTTTTCTTGTAATGAGCTCAGGAAATTATGTAGCCAGACTTTTTGTGGTGAAAATTATGTTGCAGAAAACAATCTGAGTGCTGTTTTAGATCTGAAATGTAAACTATTATATACCCCACTATTTAGATATTAAAAAAAAATCACAAAAATAGGTATTTTATTCATTAAAATACAGCCAAGTTACTTGCA
>VXBJ01001580.1:32387-51466 GCA_013400055.1 Nycticryphes semicollaris
CCCTCCTGTTTCTATTATGGAGCTATTTCTGCAAATTCCTCATAGTTGCTTTAGTTGTGATGGTAGTTGCTGATAATGGACGACTCTAGATTGCAAGTTTCCATAAACCACAGAATCACAGAATCTCAGGGATTGGAAGGGACCCTGAAAGATCATCTAGTCCAATCCCTCTGCCAGAGCAGGAACACCTACATCAGGTCACTCAGGAACGCGCCCAGGAGGGTTTTGAATATCTCCAGAGAAGGAGACTCCACAACCTCACTTGGCAGCCCGTTCCAGTGTTCTGTTATCCTCACTGTGAAGAAGTTTTTTCTCATTATGTTCCAGCTTTCACCCATTACCNTTATATATTTATAAACAGTAATGAGGTCACCTCATTCAAGCTAAAGAGTCTTCTCTTCAGGCTAAAGAGACCCAGCTCCCTCAGCCTTTCCTTGTATGGGAGATGCTCCACTCCCTTAATCATCTTTGTAGCCCTGCCCTGAACTCTCTCAAGTCCTTCTTGAGCTGGAGGGGCCCAGAACTGGACACAATATTCCAGATGTGGTTTCACCAGGGCAGAGTACATTACAGGCTAGGTGAATTACACTTATTATACATTCTTTGACATGTACACCGACCAGTTTACAGAGAAAATGTGTCAACATTCGAAAATTAATTAAGAAGTTTAGATCAGAGGATTGCAGCAGTATTGAGGTAGAGTAGAATCTGTATTAGGGGAAAAAAATCAGCATGAGAAAGATTTAAGTGGGTAACAGTGTCTTCTGCCAGTATTACTGCTGTGTGCATGTCCCTCAGGTCTCTTGAGTGATTATGCCAATATCTGCAGCATTAGAATTGGACATCTATTAATCAGGATGAGCAAACCTTCACATCTCTTATGTGAAGAATCATGAACTGGGGGACTAAATACAGGCAAACAGATCCAATAACTTTATCCTTACAACAGAGTGACATAAGCAAATATAAATCTCACTAGTGTTATTATAATGCCTGCTAAGCTAATTGAGAGCATATTCGTTTCTTCAACTAAATAAATTACTGTTACAATTGTATGACCCCAAGGTCATCTCCTTTAGGAGATGCCTAGTACTTGAATTAACTGTTCTGCTCTTCACAGTAAGTGGCCTCAGCCAATCAATGCCAAATAAATACTGCTGAAATATGCATTTAATTATCCTCACACTTTAGTTTCTAAAACCTTTTCTTTGCCAACAGTTTTTTTTGTTTGCTAATTTATTCTGGAAGGGTGAGAGTTTTCTGAGTGTAGCCAGAGCCTAGTCTTTGTAGACTCTGGTCCCAAAGCACATCACAGCCAACCCTCACAGACAAAACTAGTTACAAACAGACTGTTTCTTTGATGTGAGGGAGCAACATTTTTAATCCATATTCTTTATTTTGTTGATTTCAAAAAGGAAACACAGCTGGCTAACTTTTATGAAGTTTCAAAAGTGTACGCCTCCAATCTGCTTTGTCAGGTTAGCTAAGGAC
Organism: Nycticryphes semicollaris; assembly: GCA_013400055.1. Taxonomy (NCBI): domain Eukaryota; kingdom Metazoa; phylum Chordata; class Aves; order Charadriiformes; family Rostratulidae; genus Nycticryphes; species Nycticryphes semicollaris. The sequence continues at coordinate 33,879 of VXBJ01001580.1, forward strand.
AAAATGTCTCTTCTAATGAAGAATCCATGTTTCACCAAACTCAGAGTTACTACTGCTGAATTAAAACTGACATGTAAAATGCCACTGAGCTCATTGCAAATTGCTTTATTTTGGAAATGATGTGGTTCAATTTACACATCAACTAAAGCATGCTACAAAAACATTGAAATATACGTTCTTCTGAAAGCTAAAAGCTGTTTTCCGTCCCCCTGACTTGCCAAGATTAATCCTAATGAATCTAGGTATTGTAAAGCCTATGCCCTATGCCTATAAACCCAGTTTAAGCCCTGTGCATAGGCTTTGTGGGGGGACTCCTGCACTGGAGTACATCTTCCCTCCGGGAACACATAGTAAGTTATAATTTAGGCCACTCACATTATGTTTTAGTCCCTAGAAGTAAGAAAGCTCCTAAGCACTCTGCTGCAAATTGGAATAGAATTAAATTTGCCATTTACTTGCACCAGTGTAAATAAGAGCACAACTTGGTCCTGAGTACAAAATAATTCCTGCGTAACTAAAAATGTCTGTCTTCTATTCTTGTACCCCTTTTTTGGATTTTGCATGGTTTTCCATGTAAATAAGCAAACATAGCCAAATTGCAGTGTAAAAGAAAAAAATCCACCTCATTTTGCAATTATCTGGAGTCTAATTTTCATGAATATTAATTCTATTAAAGAGGAAAATAAAAATGATGACACCCTGAGGACTAGTAGACTTCATACCTTCAGAAAAAAATGTTTCATTAATTTTTAACCAAGAGACAGTCATTATTATGCTTTCTGTGACAAGTCTGATTTTTTTGTAAATAATGACCATAATTAAGCCTCTCATAATGAACATTGCTATTACTAAACAGTACAATTTATATAATGTCTCCACTCTAGGAGACTTTGCTTTTTTATTGAAGAGAAAAATCAGATAATGACTGAGATTATACTATAATACTATTATTTTTAAGGATATTGCACAAAACATATATAGACTATATTAATCTTTAAGCCAAACTTAATCAGACTGTGGCTGTGTAGCCAGAAAAAAAACCTGAAAGATTTGTCATGTCTCTAATGCAATGTTGATGTTTCTCTTAGTTCTATAGAAATGTACAAATTAAGTGACATTTTTAAACAGTGTAAAACATTTCCGTGTTGTTCATATACTTAATCTAGGTCTGACAGAACTCTATATAGACAAAAATTACCTGAATCTGCTACTAACCAAATAAGGAATGTCTTCACAATTACTTGTAGCTCTATGAAGGCTTTTATTCAATTGCAAATACAGACTATTTTCAGCATTGTTTGTGGAGATCTTTGGATGTTGCCTGTTCTGGCAGTCAAGTTTGTTGTCAAAGAAAGGTATTTAATCAATATATGCTCTTGTTTTTCCAAGCAGAGGAAAGAAACAAATGCGACTTAAATGACCACTTTCAAAACTTGAATTCCATACACCAGCACCTGAGATTTCATGGGAGAAGGTACGTAGAGAATGCTAATAATTTGCTTCTAATATTTCTTGAATGTTTTCAACTGGGTTGAAAAGTTCTTAATGAAACAAAAAGAAGCAAACTTTGCTGAGTTTAAGTACTTCTTAGCCAGCAACAGTTCCTGGGAAAATGCTGATTTAGCCACAATTGACATGTGGCATATTCTTTTGCTATATCTCTGTTTATATACATGGCTGCATATTCCCTTTTATATGGCAAAATGTGTTGCTGAATTACACAAATGCAGAAGTGACTTTGGAACAGAGTGTTTCTTCCATTGCAAGGAATCTATCCTAAGTAAATATTCTTAAGGGTAAGGATTTTGGAATTCTGAAGACATTTCTGCTGCAGCTCTGTGATTTTTTTTCTACCGCAATTTTACTGAAGAGCAACACTATTATCAAGCCTGTTTTGAAGAACAAATGACTGTGATTTGGGGAGGGCCTTCTGGTACATGGATTTGATTCAATGTGGCATTTTAAAGTTATACCCCAGGCCTGCTGAGCTTTTGGTCAAGCTATGCAGGTCAGATTATGTTCTGTGACATCAGGAAGTCAGAGAGGACAGAGGAAAGGGTTTCTCATCATCTCCAGAGGGCTTTCCATCATTTGGAGTCTAAATGTATGCCTTATGATAACTTTAGTCAGAGATTTCAATAATTAAAAAACTGGAACTAGCCAGGTATTTTCTGTCTAACTGGCTCTTTGCAGGTGGTAGAAAACAGGCTTAATAAATGTGCAAAATAGCAAAAACCCCCAGAAGTTGCTGTAGAAGAAAGATCGTTTGTTTTCAAATGAGAAAAATTAGAACAGAATGTTTTGTTTCGGGCCAGCTCAGCCCAAATCAAAAAGTCATGATCTGACAAACTGAAAAGAAGCTTTTCATTTCACATCAGTTTGACATTAATAGATGTCTGTCTGAAGTACTGTTACGTGCCATGAACTTTGTGGTGCTTTGTGCTGAGGACCTGAAAGCATGTTTCAGCTGCCAAATCTAAGTACATTTCCTAGCCCTGTCCTAATAAAGCCTGGCTGTACTTCATCCACCTCCCACTTTTTTTCCCCACTTGTTTTCCATGCTCTCTCTAGGAGAGAAATCAAGCTTGTGGAAAGAAAAATGTCATGCAAAGCCATTGGTCCTCCCATCTTGCCAGCTATGGAAACAGGACTGCAAACTGTGCTATGGAGAAAATGTGCCCTTTGGTCAGAGCCATACCCTCAGCAGTTGAGCAGTGCTTTACTTTGACCTCTCTCCATTAAACAAAAAGGATGTCTTTGGGAAACAGGATAATTTTCAGTGTACTAGAATATGGCCTACTTGTTTATAAAGGATTGTATTCTGGTGTTTGTTTTTTAACCTCTAAGTAACTTTGAAGAAATTTGTGGCACTACTGTGGGACAGGAGGGTCATGAACTGTGTCATGACAGAAAAAATAGGCTTCACCGTTTCATAGTCTATCTCAATGATGTATTTTTCATGTTAATTGCTGAATTTATAATACATCTTTGCTATACCTAAAGCGTTTTTGAAGTCAAATCACTAATTCAAAAAGACAGTTCCTTACAACTATATATGTAGCTACTGCTACAAGATACTTGTATATGTGAACCTAAATGTTAAAGATAAAACCTGAAAAGGATGAACTGGCATTGCTGGCAAAACATTTTTGCATTACTTTGTTTACATAAAAGCATACACACAGCTAGAATGAGAGTTTTTTCTTGAAAAATCTTTTCTAAAAATATTTTTGCATTTTGTGTAACAGGCACAGTTTCACAGGGAGTCTAAGCAGGCTGTAGATATTCTGCCACTAGTGTCCCTTGCTGTGGAGCATGCACAGCAAGTTATTCAAATGAAAATGAACATGCAGCCTCACAGCTCTCAAATCTTGCTTGTAGCTGCATTTTTGTACATGTTTCTTGATCAGCCTTGGTTCAACTCAACAGATCTTGCCTGTCTCCTGCAGGATAAAATAAGTTAAACATATTTTATTATCACCTAGACACATCCAAAATATACTCTTGTGTGTATTATAAAATTATGAGAGTGCGTGACAGTATTTTAGGTGAAAAAAAGATCTAGCATGCATTATATATCATGTTGAATACTTTCTGCTCCTTGCCAATGAAATATGAGCTCACTTTACAGGAGCTGTCCTCTGTTAGGATTTAAAGCCAGGCAGAGAGCTTCGGCCCGGACAGGCTGTAGACTATTTCCTTCCTGATGGAAAACAAACTTGTGCCACAACGGGGTAGGGCCCTTGCTGAGGGCTGTAGTGTTCACGGAGGCAGGCTAGCATGTTGAAAATACAGTAAATGCAGGCAGAAAGGCTCTCTGTGGTGTATCTTTGACTCAAATTGTGTATCGATGGGCCAAAGCACAGCTTTCACAGGAAAGCAGAATGCCCTAAGAAGTCCTCTTATTCCTCTGGCAATTAGGAAGCAGTGGAGTGGAGAAGAGCCCCTCTGGGAATGGATAGAGAGAACTGACAGGGCTTTTGACAGCAGCAAGTCAAGCTGGGCAAAGTCTGCATGAGTGGTGTGCTTAGTGTGCAGTGCTTACCCCGAACTGGGGACAAAAACCAAAACACAGAGTAACTCCTGTCTTAACTGCCGCTGTTTGAGGTCTAATAGCAAAGTCATAATTTTCCCTTTTGGGCTGCATAGCACTGTGGACACTGCTGCTTTCTGCCTGGAAAACTGAAAGTGGTTCATTTGAAAAGCCAGAGGGCATGACAGAAGCAAGAATGGGCTGCAATAATCAGACAAGCAACCTTTGGCAATGTTTTTTTTTTTTNTGGCTACATCATTGATTAAATAAAAAGCTAAGACAGACATAAGGAACAAAAGCAAAAGAGTACTTTCCTTGTATTCAACTAGAAATGCTCAGCAACCTTTTTTACACTTGCTAGACCTGATTGCCACATTAGCATCAGCTCAAGTGAAACATTTAGAATGAAATAAAAGACAAGAAAAAGCATCCTTTTATAGTCTCATTATGGGCAGTACACTCAGGAACAGCATCAAAGACCATGCTTGTTCATGGCTTCAAAACCAGGACACATATGTTTGCAACACTCTTTCTCTATTTTTATGGAAAAAGACCTAGATAAAAGTTCTAGTCTCAAATATCTTTTGCTATATTTTTTTTCTGGTGACATCACAACCATTCACTCTATAGCATTAACTGTGGGGAGAAATAACCGTTGCTGAAATTTTAGTATTTTTGAGCTTCTGGAAGGTGTATCTTCGGTCATGGAAAAACAATAAAATTTTTCTTGCATGCAAAACCTAGCAAGTTGTTGAAAAACCATTAATACAAAAATCAACCACCAGTGTTCTACTGTCCTGGTATGGCTGTATTGTACTACCCCAAAACAACCTGAACCACTTCCAACAGACATGCACTTGAAGTTCAATGTAGAAATAACAGAAAGTTATGTTCAATGCTACCAGAATACAAAGATCAAATGGAGGCATCCCAAAACAAATGAAAACACGGGTGACCAAGAGACTGAAAATACTGTCATAGCAGATGATCTGACTTGAATGACATTATTTTGGAAAAACTTCACAGACTCAATTACATTTTACAGTTGATAATTTTGACATTGTTGTGACAGCCTGTGCTGAACAGAACAACAAACTGGTATTAGAAAGCAGATAGATCTAACAGAGAATGCTGAATTTAATGTTAAAACTACTTTTGTAAGGAGGAAGTACAACATCGTTGCTTCATACCACTTGAGCAGCCAGGCTTTCATCTGGGGGCTAATAAGGAGGATGAAAAAAGAAAATCCAAACTGTGTAAGGCTCTGTATAAAGGTTCCCCTGAAACAGCTCCAAGTAATTAATTCAATGATTAGGGCACACTAACAAAACCCTCCTGTCCTCTTTGCCTCCTACTCTTTCTTGCTGTTACCCTCAAACCCTCCCACAAAACTGTATTTGTGGACAGCAACCCAGTATCAAATATGATGAAACATTTCATTAGGAAAACAGCTTTTCAGTGGAAAAATACTCAATACTCAGAAGATCTTTCAAAGAATGTAGTAGTTTCAGCTGTACTTTCTGCCAGATAAGTTTTTCAGGTTCTATTCTAGATATAGAATTTCTGATAGAAACCCAGGGATTTAACATACATTTCCAAATCAAACAGTGAAGGGATTTAGAGTTATTGATACACATAGCAACAGCCAGCCTGAGAATTCTAGACATCACTGTTGTCTTGTACTTATATGGTTACACAGGATGTATTCTGCAGCCCAATGTTAGGGAAAATTTGAGAGATAAAGGGTATAAGCATATGTCCTATGTGTTAAAAAAATCCTTCCTGACTTCAGGCTACTTCTTGAAATAAAGCCCTTGTACCTTGCAGAAGGTACTGCAACTTTCTCAGTAAAATGCACAGGAGGGAAAATTGTTTCCATTCTGGTTTATTTACAATGTTTTCCATAGATTGCAGGCTTCACATTTTCTTAGATGTTCAGACTTATCCCTCAGCTAAAAGATGGGGGGTGGGATTTGTGAAAACATCAGGGTTGAACACCACTAAACAGAAAGTTGATGAACACTTTAAAACAAATAGCAAAAGAATAGCCAGGAACCTTCTAGTAGAAGAGCCACATCACTAGGCAAAAGTAATTAGAAAACCTAACCTTCCACGTGATCAAAGATAAAACAAACTGATGCAGGTTTAGCTATTTCCTCTGTTTGTGATGAGAAGGTGTAAAATGCCAAGAGTGTCAAAATTTACTTTGAATTCTTACAACACAAAGGGAGGTATAGTAACATTTAAAACCTATACTTTCCAAACAACGGGCTTTCATTTCAAACACCTGTGTTGCTGTGCAGGATTTGTTGAGTAGCAGGATTGAGTAGCAGGATTATTATCTTTTGTCAGGTTGGAAAGTCCTTCACATAGAACCTACCTATTTCAGCTGCGATAGCAAAAGATCCCAAGCAACAGCTAACGTCCAGAGACAAGATGAAAACCTAACAGGTGACTTTCTGGCTGAGATGAGGGATTGTTTTGAGAAATGAGAATTACCACTAGCCCCAGATCTGAATGCCTCATTGATGCACCACTTGCAGCAGCCTCCTCCCAGTTAGTTTCCAATAGTTCAAAGGGGAGCAAGTGCCAGAAGCAATAGCCAGAGGGAAAAGGATAGAGAATTACAGTCCTGCAATGCTTGCTATGGAGCAAGCTACTGTCTTCTTTCTCAGCTCCCAAATATCTCTTCTTAATCTCTAAATTTTCAACACTGCATTCTCAAATGTTCTTTTTTTATTTTTTTCTGGCTCAAAGGAGAGCCTTTCCCTGACAATTCCCTGTCTTTTCTCCATCCCCACCTTTAATTCTCTTCTCTTATTCAAACTCTCCTTCCTGAAACTCACCCTTGTGCTCACTGGAGGAGGAAGAAGGACTGACAATTCCCAGACTGGTGCTCTTCCTTTGGCTCAGGTGAAGATTGGTCAGCAATAGCTCCAGGAATGCAGCTCACTGCATAAAAAATACAGGCTATATGAAAGGGAAATATATGGTGAAAAGCCCCCCCCTCCAAAAAAAGGCGACTTCTTGGCTTCTGACTTCTTCCTTTCACCATTTCATGCTTTACCTCTACCCCTTTTTTTTCAACTAGGTTTTCATAGAAGTGTGTTATCTATTCTGAGTCATGGGAAATGAGGAATAAAGGGTCAGAGGACCAGATGTGGCTTGAGGCATGCTGTGTGTATGCTGTATGAGCCAAGCTTGCCTCTGTCTTCTACACAGCAACATCCAAGGGCTGAATTGGGGTGGGAAGGAGGGGAGGAAGGTGATGGTTAATCACTTTCATGGAGGCAAGGATGTGCTGCCTCTTCCCACAGGAGCCTCTCCTCATGGGGAGNGGTGGCAGTCAGAAAGACTGGTGCTGACACTGAGGAGAGTTCTAGAAGCACCAGGATGTATATCAGAGTGTCATGCAGAGAGTTCTAACCAAAAGTTCTGAGGGGCAAGGGGGCAGCAAAGGATTTTGCGTGTCCGTGATGGAAGCCAGATACAGGATTTGGGAAGGCAAGTGTGCTGGACTCCGAGGTCACCTTTGCCACAGCCAGTTTTATTCGAAATGGAAATCAGAATATTGAAGAGGGTAGGGGGCTGGACTGGAAGGAAGTAAGTGAAGAAAAGGTATTTTTGGAAAAAAAATCTGAAAGTTGGAGAACTAGAATTAAGTGCCTCATTGCTGGGGGAAGGAGGGAAGGCCAAGGGGAATAGTAGAGAATATTTTGCACTGAATGGCCTCAAACACTTCCTTTGCTGCCTTTTATCCCTCCAAGAATTAGAAGGAGAAAGGGAAGAACAAACAAGCATTTAGAATCATAGAATCGTGGTAAATGGAATCATGGAATCTCAAGGTAAAAGGAACCCATAAGAATCATTGAGCCCAACTCCTTGCTCCTTGCGGGACTATCTATAAATCATATGACTAAATCATTTAATTCTTGCCAATGAAGCTTGAGAAATCCCAGCATTCAGCCTGGTAGTGACCATACACATATATAACTCTCTGCTTTCCAAGGTCCAAATGTGAAAAACGAGATGTGTAACAAACTCTGATGGGCACAAGACTGAAACACACTTTGCACTAAGAAGTGTGAAGTTACGGCTGAAGACATCAAAGACTGCCCTTCAATTTAAGGGCTAAAAGCTTTGTAAAGGCTCTAGTTGCTTTTGTATTATGAATTACATAGTAATTAAATTATTTAAATGTTAAATACAAACTGCTTGTGTGCTAAAAAAAGCATGGCAGACAAAAGTATCCTTTGGGGAAAGTTACAATATTGTTAGAATGATTTCTTTAGTGCAAATCGCTCTCCAAAATTAGTCTCACAATTAATTAATTTAAAATTATTTTAAAGATACAGAAAGTGACTATGAAATTTGTGTGTCAGTAGCCTATGAAATAGCTACTTTTTTTTTTTTTTTTAATTCAGGTAGGCTTGCATTTTCTAGTTGGTGTCATTTTTAATGTTCTTTTTCTACACACCATGTTAACATTACAGTCAAACCAACAGATGCGCATTATTCAGGAGAATGCTTACCCCCTTCATAAGAGAAGTTAACTAAGAAGAGAATCCAATGCTGATGTAAATTAAGGCTTCATCCAGTGAGTGTTCAATTACTGAGTAAATATTCACTAGGTGTATGCTCTGAATTCTGAAGCAGTGAATTGCTTCCTAAGGTGAGATACTTTTGTGCTCTTACTATTAGCATATTGTTGCTTGGTTTTGTATATTCTGCCACCTCAAGCTCTTTTTCAAAGTATGTTATAAGAAGCTCAAAAGACCTGTTTTTTATATAGAATCTTTTAATAAAGAAATAACTTTAAACTCTCCTGACATATTTCAGGAACTAGTTTTGGAGAAGTCGTCTTAGATAAAATTATACTAAAGACACTATCCAAAATTGGAAAAACATCAATGGATGAAGAAACAGCACACAGTGTTGGCAATTTTCAATGTACCAGACAGATAATTATAAGCAGAGGCCTGCAGACACAGCCCAATACACTACTAAGGAAATTCCATGTGTCGAGTCAGTAGTCTGCACTCCAACAAACCTTACTGCCTTGGTAAAAAGGGGATTGTAGGCGTCAATCCATATCATGATTAGGTGAACCTTGCCCAGCGAAGGACCTTTGTATTTCTTTTGCATCATTTGACTTTGTGGCAATCTGTACTAAGACTTGTTAATTTCTCAGTTTGTGCAACCATTCTCCTACGGAAAAAAATCAGGCAAGTGTGAATTTGTAGGTCATGAAAGCTAAAACTCTTGCTTTTACACTAAGAAAAAATGTATTTTACTGACTACAGGTTCTCAAACAGTGGTAGTTGCAATACTTGTGATTCACAAAGAATTCTGTGTTAATCCCAGAATGATACGTATAGCAAAAATAAACAGCAGAGAGCCTGGGGTTAGGAAACGGGTCTTTCTACCAGCTTCTCCTATTAGAATTCTGTCAAACTAGAGGAAGAAATGTCAATTAGACCAAACCGTCCCCTCCTCCCCCCCCCAAAAATAGGAACCTCAGTATTGAATTTTGTGCTGAAAATAAACAAAAAGGGGCCATATTGTATGTGAAGTGTTTATTAAACTAATATTAGATGTAGTTTATTAGTTTATTGTTTATTATGAAGTATAGCATGTTAAAGCTAATATTTTATGGGGCACTGTAGCATTCTGAACCAATTGCAGCTGTCAGGTATCAGTCTGGACCTCTTTAAAACTTGCAGCATGGTCATGATGCAGGTAGACAGAAACCAGCAGTCAAAGTCTTGGTCCTTTCTTTAAAAGTTCCTGAATCTTTAGGAGCCGAATACCAGATTATCCCTTTAAATAGCCACAGTGGAGAGGAATGAGAAAGGATTAAACAGATGACAGAAGAAAGCATTCCAAACACTTGATCATGTAGTTCAAATAAGTGAGCACCAGTGTTCTTTCATTTCTCCCTTCCTTCCTCTCATCTTCCTTCCTTAATTGCCTTTCTTTTTCTTCCATTCCTCCTTCTTTCCTTTATTGCCTTTCTTTCTCTTCCCTTCTCCCTCTCTCCCTCCCTCCCTCCCTNCAGGGAATGAAAAGATGAAGGCGGCATGAAAAATAGAAGCAGTCTCTACTGTTTCTTACTATTTAGGTAAAACAATAATACATGTCCTCAGTGGAGACGACAGATGGATTTAAATTTAAGGCACTGGAATGTTTCAGGCTCTTGGAAAATGTAATCAGATTCTTCTGGCTTCCTAAAAGTCAGGTAGGTAAGGACCTATGCTGTTGGAGGAGCTGAGTCAATGTGAAATTTGTGCAGAGAGAGTTAGGCTTGCTTTCAATCCTTATAGAACAGGACAGACAATTTTATTTATGACAACTCTCTTTCCTGATACAACATATTAGATTCTGCCTCTGATTGTGCACACAGACCTATACTGCTGTCAGCAAGCTTATTTAGTGCATGAATTTGACCCATAGTTGTCAGTTACCTTCCAGGAAAAAAAAAGGATTCCTCTGAATCCTATGAATAACTGTTCATTCATTTTCCGTATTCTGTTCTTGAGAGAAGTTGTTAAATATATCCTGTCTTCATTTATTTTATGGTGTCTTCATGTCTAAATGCTGATTTTGTGAACATCTGTTTCAATCACAGTTGCAGACCCATTACTTTTATGAGCCTTACACATTTTAGGTAGATTTACTGTTGACCTTTGTTGGGAAATTGAATGTTTTTGTTGTTACTAACATTTCTGTAATTGATATTGGTTTTTAATGCTACCAGATTACTTCCTTTAAATGAAATACTGTGTCTTGGTTGATAAACTTGCTTAGCTATACTAGATCAGATAAATATTATTTGAATTTTCTTGGATTTGAAACAAAAAAGTAATCATTAAGCCTTTCAGTACTAGACAACTATAGATTGCCACTCAATTCAAATACACTATTGGCATAGTTTAAGTTTCTTATGTTCTTGTTTCTGTTGTTGCCTCACTTTCATTTGCCATCAGATAATAAAAATCAGACAATTATGTTGTTTAAGTAACGGCTATGTGATTGCTGAGAAGTCCAACACTTAGTCTAAGATGAATGAGGAACTACTTTCTATCCCTTGAAAAAAACCCCAACTTTCTGATACAGAAAAGCAGTATGAATGAAATTGATTTCCAATGTGCAGAGAAGTTACGTGAATCAAAGAAAGCGTCTGTTAGAAAGTAAAAAAGTTTTGTTCCATGGCATATACAGCCTGGCATACTGAGTGAGTGTGAGGCACCCTTTATTTTTCTTTAAAGCACAAACTATTCTTATGAGGCATGCATCAACCATTTCATTGTAAATCCAGGTTCAGGTGATAGGTTCAGCAAAATGGTATGAGTCACTGACAACTTTCACCTTGAGGCTGAGTTCAATTCAGCCCTCCTTAATGAGAGCAAAAGTAAATGTCCAGTGAAAGTGGAGAATATTTTAAAGCCTTCAATTTAATGAGTATCCTGCAGCAAGCAGTCCTAGCTTAACACATGGGCTAGTACATTCCTTTGGTGGCCAGTGGAGGCTGCTCTGTTTAAATCACCTCAGACAATACAGAGCAAATGCTAGCCTGTTGAATTATAGGCTCCACTTTTATCAACTGCCTCTTCCTTCCTTTTTCTTCCAGTAAATCTAAGGGCAGAATCACATCACAGTGAGATGAAAGAGCCAGAGGCCTCTTACTACCATTTGCTACTGTTAGATTTGCTTAATACTTCTGACTATAAAATCATGTTGATAATATTATCCAACTTGGGGCTGAAGTTCTGCCTTGCCATTAAACACTTCATGATGAATTTGGTGGCAAGCAAGTTTAGACAAAATACTTTGGTTATTTCTGAAAAAATACTTTTCTTGTCTTAAAAGTAGTGGCAAGTCTTGTTTTAAGAAACTCTGATTCTTTGAGCCAAGTATTTGAAATATGACAGGTGGAAGTGTCTGCACTGAAAACGTGCTTTCTAACATCCACAGGAAAAACTGTCTAACACAACTAGTCAACACATAGGCCTTTGAAAAATTAATGTTAAACGTGCACAGAAGAGACTTTTTTCAATATCAGACAAAACCTAGGGGTGCTTGAGGCATTTACTATTTACTTGGGATGCTTGAGGCTCTCACAGCATAATCTCCTAGGACTGAGAAACAGTCAAGGAAAATAGAGATGCAAACTTCGTAGAGAGTTATGGAAGAAGAGTCAGTGCTGAGAGCTGGACAGAATGGAACAGAAAGGACATTAACAGTACAGATGAGAAAAGAGGTTTATGGAAAAAAAAATGCAAGACAGTCATTAGAGACCATTTGGAGAAGAAGACTGTGACTAAAACAGTGAGTATGATGGGGGACTTCAGGCCTGCTATGAGGAGGGCCATCCATGGTATTTGATTGAAACTAGACCAAGAAGGAGTGTGATGGTGACAGTTAAGTGGTAGGACTTAAAGAAGCAAGCTGGAGCAACTGTGACAGGAATCAGCAAGACAAGGGGTCTGCAGAAGAAACTGTGCTTGCTCACTGTCTCTGAAACCCAAGATACCCTTGCTGCCAGCAAGTGCAACAGGTGTAATGGCTATTGCTACCACCTGGTTCCAGTGATGGAGGTCCAGGAAGGCAATGGCCTTCATGCCTCACTTTTATACCATGTGATTTTTAGACAAGACAGAGGATTCAACAATTTAGGATGCTTTGTAAAACTTCATAAAATTGCATATAAAGTACTGTCTTAAAGAATACTTGGTGGGATTATAAGCACTCAGAAGTAAGGAAATAACAGTATTATGGTTCCCAGAATAATTTCAGTTTAGGTCACTCAAGGATAGTTATTAAATAGCTATACATTTATTTTCAACTAATTCTCACCCAAAATAAAGAAAAAGCTTATATCACTCAAGTTGTCAAACAGCAGCAGGGGTGACAATCAGACATCTGTCTCACCTGTTACAGGAGTCTGAGGGTGCCACTGAAGACAGCTGTAGTTCTGAAAGCAGTGCTTCAGCAGTATCTGTATGTGTCCTGTCACTGCTGCAGCACCCTTGCTGTTCCAGACAAGTTATAAACCAAAGTTTTGGTCACTAATTGTGCACTGCTATTTTATGGGTGGCGGTTTAAGGCTATCCTGAATGAATTGCAAAGCGCTAAGCGTTCACAGCTGTGAGGTCAGCAATCCAATGCTCTGAATCAATTAAATGACATAAAATGCTAATTATGCTGAAAAAGCTAGCCAGACAACTTTAAATGGGATATGTAAAATGAGTCCACATTTTATCACAGAATTCTCATTCCTCAGCTGGACATCTTAGAGTACAATCAGTAACATTTCCAAAGGAGGAAGTCAGAAGTGAAGCCTGGACACCTATGCTCATTAGGCCAACAATCATTATGTGAGTGGTTGACCTGGTGGTGTAGAAAGTTTTTCTATGACTATTTCAAAAGTTAAGTTTGCAGTAATATAAAAAATAAGAAGCATAGTTAGAGGTTCCCAAACTGAAGTCTGCAGAGTGCTTGTCTCTGCAGCCAAAATGTGTCTATTTAGGCAGGGTAACTTTCTCAACTGCCTCAAATTGCACTTTGTGGTAAAGCTACATTCACTACCTTGCTGATTATCAGTGTTTTGCATAAGTAATTGCTGCACTTGCCACCATGAATGTGAGTGTGCAGATATAGAAACAGAAATGTCAGACTTATCTCTCTAATAAACCAAGGTTCATTTTTTACAAAATGCTTTGAAAACTTTTGATTCCCTCGGATCCGCCTGAGAAATGCTGAACAGCCTTTGCTGTAGAATAGCATGTAATTCAAGCCTACAATTCACTTTGCATCCTTGAAATTAAATACATGCCCTAAAAGAATTTTCTCTCACTTCTAGAAATTGTATGAGAATTTTTTTTTTAAACATATAAACCAGTTGAAAACCACCACGCTTTTTGCTTAGGGAAGGCACTGGAATCGTGGCAGAGCTCTACCTGTATGGAGCACTTTGCTGCACCTGAATATATTGGCACATCATAAAGTATTCTGCCAAGTAAGTCTGCCTGCAAGCAGGATTTCTTTGTAAGCTACCTAAAAGTGTCTTCATTTCTTAAATTTGTTTTTCTGTTAGAAAAAGACAAGAAAGTTTTTATATCACATACATCAATCTGAATTTTACTGCTTTAGTTTTATTAAGTAAAAATATTTTACTGTTAGAATGAGGTCCTTTACACTTTTGAGTAATGGTCAAGCTGCGTATCTGCAATAATGATAACAGTAGAGAGTAAACATATGAAGGTGTTCTGTAATTAATACTGCAGTGCTGAAACTGCCTGATTGACTAATTCAGCAATATAGCCTTAAGAAATGAAACTAGGAATGGTAGCAATATCATCCTTAAAAGACACACAAAAAGACAATACCAATCTGTCTTCAGTAGTTTCAGTAAATTGTGTGTTCAATACCTGAATGAAATGCCTGCCTAGAGTTCTGCATAGGACAGCCTTACCTGATCACAGTAGTGATCTTCAGAATGGCCAAACAACCCTTATTTTTCACTGATAACTGCATTATGGATTTCAGTGGGGCACAGTAGTTTTGATATGGTGATTTGCCTATATATACTCATGATAGAGCTTTTTGACAAACTGGTTGATTTATGGAAAGCTCTTTCTAGCTTTATGGATAAAAGTTGCTGCAGCTCTTCAATTAAACAAAAATACCAGTCTTCATTATTTTGGTTCCCCTTGAACTTGGGAAATAGTAGACCATAGTTCAGCAGAGATATTTTCTCTGCCAAGCACTTAAGTGTGTTTCTGAAATTCAAGAGACATTTTCTTGCACTTGTTATGCTATTGCCTGTAGTTAAATATCCAGTCAGAGCTGTGGGAAGAGGAGGTAAGAAATTCTCCCATAGTGGGGCAAATATATCTGTGAAGCCTTAACACAGTTGCTGCCAGAGAAGATAGAAAGATAAACACAGTATGGAAGAAAAGAGGAAGTACTGTTATATATTTTATGTGTCTACAAGCCCATCTACAAAAGGAAATTGTGCCCTAAGGACCAGCATACCTTGCTATGCCTTTGCTTATATATTTATTTTCATTCAAGATCCAGATTTTCTATTGGTGCCTCTGACTCCAATTATATGAACGTTCCAAAATTCATTTAAAATCTCTTCCATTTCAGTGGGATTTACTCATGGACTTTAATGGCATACTGTAGGGGGAAAGAGGGTGAAGGTGTTGCCCAACTGACCCAGAGCTGAACGAAAGTTCAGTATGGGCTTAC
This sequence comes from Nycticryphes semicollaris, assembly GCA_013400055.1. Taxonomy (NCBI): domain Eukaryota; kingdom Metazoa; phylum Chordata; class Aves; order Charadriiformes; family Rostratulidae; genus Nycticryphes; species Nycticryphes semicollaris. Next base: position 49,168 of record VXBJ01001580.1, read on the forward strand.
TACTATTGCAAATAAAATAGTAGAAAAGAATAATTACTTTTTGCATTCTTTATAGCTATCAGAAAAATTGCCAAAGTTGCAGTACTTGAAAGAACACCCAGACAGGTGAATGAAGTTTTGGCTACTATAAAGAGTAAATAAGTCACTATTTTCTTTGTCCTTAAGGCAGGAAGGATCCCTGCAGCATATTTTCTGGTATTTTGTCCTAACTAGTTTTAAAAATCTTATGATAAATGGTTGAAGCTCCATTGGAGAGGGTAATAAGGTTTTATGGCTGAGCTATATCTCATTGTCTGAATAAAAAAATAATAAAAACCCCTTTTTTCTGTTTTGAATGTCATCATCTTATTCCTTATTATGGATTTAGTCCATCTTGATGTTTCCAACTAGTATTTATCTTAATATGCGAGAATACAGGCTATTTTTATATCTTATTCTGGTCATTGTTTATCCAACTTACTTCAGAATATTAGATGAAGATTTTCAAATACTGCACAGAGTATAGCTATAGGAGTATCAATAAAACTCTTCCCAAATCCGTTTTTTAAAGGCACTGTATCACTCTGAAAGTTTCAGTCTTGATTATTACTGTTTTCTGTGACTTGACTGGTTTTTCTACGCTTCTCTGGATGTCTATAATGTCTTAATACATACAATGCTTTAGTAAGACTTTTCAATAATTTCCACTGTTTCCACCTACTTTGTAACTCCATGGCACCAGGCTTTGTTCATACATGTTAGAGATTCATGACACTTTATGTTTTTCAATTTCATTTATCTGAAGTTTGCTGCTGAATGGTTCGTTTGACTGACAGGTCAACCTACTTATAACAACTCCTTCCCCCATGATGGTTTTCAAACTTGATTAAAATCAGGACTGGATCCTCCCATGGTGTCCAATTTACTATTGAGGTGGGCTAAGTTGTATTTAGTGAAAATCTGATGCTAGAAGACAAGATGAATCTTTCATCTTCACATTTGTTTTTCTTACCTCCTGAAGAGGATGCCAGAACAAAAGTACTGTCCAAATAGTAGGTAATAGTCTAAAATGCATACATTTTTCTGAAGGCACTGGTCATCAGCTTGATGATTAAAAATACATTTAACAAAAACTTGATGGTAAAGCACATTAAGCTAAACTCTTGACCTCCTGATTAAATAAGTTTAAAAATGCTGTGCTATCAGTTCCTCAGTTGAACCTTATGGAAAACCCATCAACATGCCACCATACAGCATCCAAAATGATAAAAATGTATAAAATATGCAGTTTGAAAGAGTCCTATTCCGGAACAATGCTTTACCCCTCGCACGCAAAATATATGTATGTATAAATATATATAAAATATATGTACAATGGAGAATTTACATCTAACACCAAGTATTTTCAAGCAGTTACAGCATATCAGAATATCACCAGAAGTAACATATGTCATGATGCAAGAACCTTTTAAAAACTAGTATAAAAATAGTTTCTAGTTGTGTTTTAGACCATGTACAACAAGGCGCTGTGAGTGGGGCTCATGGGAACCTAGCACTGTCATAAAAGTTTCCAAGATAGTCCATACTGCATTTTGAATAACCAGAGAAGCTAGAAGTCAGTGGGAGGAAAAACTTGGATTTTATTACCCCCTGATGAGATACAACTTCATAGAATGGGAACCAGCTGAGTTTTACAAAGCTGAATTTCAGACCATCTTACTTTATTCTCTGGTAGAAATTACATTAGGTAGAGAAGGGAGAGTGTCATCAACACTGATACCATCTCAGAATTAGAGAAAAAGAAGAACATTTGTAATTTTCATGATAACTCAAGACCCACTACTGAAAGATATCAAGGACTTCCTAAGAAGTATTATCTGTCTGTGGCTTTAAAAAATTGTCAGTATATTTCATGTTTGTCTTTTTCTAAGGAAATTGTAGAGGACAGGATTTGAAATAATATACGTTTTCCTGACAAAAGGAACACAAAGATCTCACATTGAATCTAAGTTCTTAATACTAAATGTCCTGGATTTAATCTTGGTGTATTGCAAAGATATAAGCTCCTCCTATCATCCCCAAAAAATAAGTGCCCAACTCTAAATCTCACCCCAATTTCTGCTGCATCAGAAATACTGGGAGAATCTGTTTTTTGAAAACCATGCTGATAAAACAAGAATTGGTCATGAAAAACTGATATCAGTAAATTAGATTAACACCGAAGTACTGGAAATACCACTCTAGTTCAGAGAAACTCGATTTCCCATTAAATAACTTACAGTTGCTTCAAACCAGCAGGGAAAAAGGGAGAACTAAAGAG